>CABFWB010000412.1:38520-56758 GCA_902151455.1 Timema bartmani | reverse complement strand
GTGATTAATTATCTTTTATAGATATATGTTTAGCTTTTTTTAGTTTTTACTATTCTATCTGATTAAACTACCTTTAGTAGTGAAAGCTTGGAAAGTAATGTGTTTGTAGAAATATTATGTGTGCGGACAGATTTTCAAGATAAATGTCCTACAAGATAGATAAGCTGGATCCTGTCACTTTAATTCCCAATCATATACAATTATTTAATCTAAGAATCTGGTTATTAATTGATAAAAACTACTACATCATTTTGGCATTGACAGTTTAACATCATTTGATGTTTGTGAGTTGGTGAAAAGGTTAATAGTTGACAATAAAATTGAACTTGATGCAAAGTAGTACAGCAGGAACAAAAAAAGTTCACTTTAGCTAGTTAATGAAATTAAATTAAAAAATAATTTATGATATAATATTTCTTTGTTTATACAACATAATTTTGCATAACTAGACTACAGTGAAGTTATATACATCTTTTTACTTAGAATAAAATGAAGAAATATAATATAGTTTCTTCAAAATTATGTAACCCAAACTAGATGTTTTTGTTTAAAAACTTGTCTTAATTTCGGTAATTTTCTTGTTGCATTTTCAGGTTTTGGCTACAGAATGTGGTAAAGTGGAAATTCATAATCTCAAACCTGAACTTAACTATCGATCGACAGTTGAGTTTGATAAAGAGTTGGACACTTTTCTTAGATACACAAGTATACTGTAGTAAGCTGAAGGGAAGTTAATCTATATATGTGATATTAAGAAAAATGCAATACTAGTTGCTTATTTTGATTTTAATTGCGTGCACTAAAATCATAACTCCTTTTATACTGTCCAATATTGTCACATTTATATTTGCTATACTGTGTGAATGTAGGTATAGTGGGTATCATAGTTAAATCTTAGTAGACAACTTGCCATAGGATTACGATAGTTAAAGGCTCAGCTGCTAACCTGAAGCTGGTTGAATTAGTTTATTCTTCCTAGCATTTAGTATATTACTATGTCGTCAGTTAAGTTTAGTGACATGAGGGTATGCTTTCATTTTAACATGAAAACAGAGTAATATTATTACCAATATAATATTGTTTAAATATAAGTCAGTTGTTGATATTGATCCAGCCAGTATGGTTGTTTTAGAGTTGTTTTTATTACCGACTGAAAATGTACTATTCGACGTAACTATTTGTTTGTACATAGGTATGTTTTATAACAATGAGCAGTGTATTCAAACTACATTATTTATAATATATTTAATTATAGTTTAGCAATATTTTATTTTGTGTCTGGGTAAAACCAAAGATAGAATCTGTTTTTTTAAGTAGTTCATAAAACTTAAGTATTCATTTTCATAATATATTGTATGTAATATTTAATAGAATAATTACTAAATCACGAGTTTAATCGAACTGTTAACACCCCGAAAAAGTCAGACATGCTATGACGAGATATATCAGTAACAAAAATATTGATGTAGATAGTAAAATATTGGGCCATTGTATAGTTCAAACAATAATATGTCACAATTTTTAAATCATAAATAGTGAACATTATTTTACTTTAACCAACCTACATTGTTCTAGAATAAATACATTTATCTATGTATTAAAATAATACCCTATGCTATCTTTCAGATACAACCAAATATACTTCTATAAGGCCAATATCTAGGGGTGTCTGAAATCCTTTTTTTTTCAATTCTAGGCAAACTTGAATCAAATATATTAAATATTCTCGAAGCTGTTAGTTGTTTTATGCTTGGAAAAATATTATATTGGGGATATTTATTTAACCTTATGCAGTAAAATTGCTTGGAAAAAGTTTTATTGTACAAGTGTTTATAATATTTAGTTTTATTCTGATAAATCAAGCTACTATCACAACTAATGATAATAATTGAATTATTCACTAACTTCAGGAAGATGTAAGCATTTTACTAAACTGACCCGGCCACAAGCTGGAAACGGTTGATGATGACTTCAGAATTTTTTTATGGAAGAATCTTGATTTGTGATGTACATTGTATATATCACCCTAGATTCGAAATGATGGACCATAACTTGAATATTTTAGCCATCAATATTTTTTTATTGAAGAAGCTTCATAATTCTCAAAGCTGGAATTTGTTTCAAAGCCAAGTTGAAGTTTCGAAGCTTTGCATACCTCTTAAAATATCACTAATCCCACATGAAAAAAGTGTGGCAAACTGACATGTCACAGGTATTTTGACGTCACAATTGTCCTCAATATCAGAAAGTCACAGACTAGCCTATTCCCATTCAGAATTTGAAATAGATATGTATGTCTTTTTTAATAACAATTATGATACCTTGTATGAATAAATAAGTTAACTTAAAACTTCTCTTATGAGGCAAATGTTTACTTTGAAATATTAATAGATTTAAAATACAAAAACATGACCAATTATCAAGCTATACAATGCTAGTACTATAAAATCAATTCTACTTTTATAAATAATGTAATAGGGCTTTATAATTAGTGCACCTATTGATTTTGTGAACTGCTATGGACCTATTTATAAAAAACAATAACTTATTCAACCAGTTTCAGTGATTCATTTGTTAGATAGTTATTAGTAGGGACATGCAAAATTCGCATTTGTGATAGCACGAATTTTAACACGAACTCTACTCTTTTCACGCGAATAACACGGATTTAAGTGTTTTTTTCTAAATAAACACAATTTATTTGTAATTCAACAAAAACCACACCATGAAATATAATTTTCAATGTGGTAACACTGGCAATAGGGCTATGCCAGGGCTGCCGTTTATACAGATAGTATCAGTTTTTTCTTATTTTATAGGTATAAAACAGATCACAGGAAAAATGTGTGTTTTCAGGGTATTTAGGATATTTTTTTTCTGAAGTTAGCATTAAAATTCATGATTTCTACTTTTACATATCACGATACTTAAGTTTAGATTGATAGATTTTTTGTTTTCAGCCTTTAAAAGATTTCACACTAGGTCCAAGCAAGGACATTAATAAATATGGACCTTGCTACAGGCAGTCATGTTTGGAAAAATTATATCTTCCTAGTTTTTATTCCATTCTCCATATTTGATAGTAGTTTAGTCTTCTATGACGACATGTTTAGGTGTAATTATCTTTTGGTCTAAACCTAAATTGATAATCAATTATTTCGATATAGAGTTTGAAATTACTAAGCGTGAAATGTTTTGTGCGTATTTATATTTTATTTTTCTCTGAATATGTTAATAAATGGTTAAATACACAACATGAACAAAAAATGGAGACAGTTTTATCCTAATTTTTTTATTGAATACTAATTTGACTCATATTTACATAAATAATAGCATCGCTTTCAGCTTTTAATATCATCGCTTTTTGAGAAAAATAGCACCACTTTTTCCCTAATAAAAACCCCACCTTCTGTGTGTCTCTAGTTATAAGTAATAAACTTATTTCTGGGCTGCGGCAATCAATTGTCTTAAATATAGATTATTAATGGTTCATTTGATAGAAAGTCTTAAGATTATGCTAGTTTGGTTTTGTCAGAGATCTTAAGTAACGAATGTGTTAAAACAAAAATTGATTAATTATGCATCTATAAAATGTTGATACTATTTAAAAATAAACCTATTCAAAATAAATGACCCAAAAATGCCAAAAAATGATGCAAGCCCAGAAAATATTATCTAAAAATTAGAAGTGTGCGAAGTCCACTTTTTTTATTCAAAGCAAACTCAAATCGAATATATGAAATATTCTTGAAACTGAATCAAAGTTTAAAATTGTTTTTTAGTGGTTCTAGGCTTGAAAAAAAAAACTTTATGTAATAAAATTACTTGTAAAATCTGTTATTATCACAACATGCAATTTAATTGTATGCAAGAATAACAATTTAAAGCAAAATAAAATATTCTACACATTTTGCTAGGTGGTGTTTATATTAAATTAGTATTAAGTAATCTATGAAACAAAAATGTTAATGTGTTTTCTATCTATAAAATTAGTTTTGGTAAAATTTAATACAAGAATAGATGTGAAATAATCATTAAATAATTAAAATAATGTAAATTTTGGTTTTGTATAGCACAGTTTTGTCTTTAGATGTCACACTCTGGAACAGTAAAATGTGTGTTCGTTTGTTTCATCCATTTAAGCAATCAATCATAATCTATGATGGTTATTACAATAGAAAAGTCTTAAAATCAAAATATTTTTCATTGATACTCAAAATGTTAGCTAATTGATGGCTGTATTTTGATAAAATGTATAGCTATGTACAAAATGACTAAAAATATTTATTGAACCAATTTAAAGACACTATAAAAATTAAGTACTAGGTTAAGTGGGTTCTTTTAAAGCTCTTTGAAAGTAGGGGATCTCATCTGAGAGAGGGGTGGATAATTCTAAGCTCTGACTTAAAGAATCTATTTAGGAGGGGTTAGTTTTCTATGTGTAGCACTTATGTTTTGCCATTCTTTGTCATAATGGACAGTAAAAATACAGTCAAAATGGCAGTCTAGAAAATACAAACATATTTTCTTGTAGTCAACATTTATTATTTTATTGGTAAAAAAATATATTTTATAACATAACCTATCTATCTTATAAAGTGGGCTTTAATTTCCTTGGATCTAGTTATAGAGTGTTTGATTTTAACTTAAGATATAAAATAATGTGCACTTTTTTATGATAGTAAATGTAATGCATTAACCTTGTGGTTGTTCCTTATGTCCATAATGTTACTTAGCAGTAGTTCCCTAAGGGCTGTTTTAGAGTAGTTTCTTGTGCTCATCATATAGTTACTTTAGGTGTGAGATGTTACTTGGTACTATTTCCTTGATATGCTACTTTTTACTATTTTCTTATTTCCTTGATATGTTATCTTGCACTATTTCTTTAGGACCTTGATAAGCTACTTTGCACTATTTCCTTATGTTTCTAATGTTATTTTGCACTATTCCCTTATGTTCATGATAAGTTACTTTGCACTATTTATTTATGTCTGTGATGTTACTTTGCACAATTTATTTTATGTCTGTGATATGTTATTTTGCACTAGATCTTTATGCGTGTGATATTAATTTTAACTAATTCCTAATGTTCATAGTCCTACTTTTCATTAGTCCCCTATGTTTAAGATAATATTGTTTGCTCTAGTTCCTTATGTTTATAATACATTACTTCACACATTTTCCTTATGTTCATGATATATTACCATACACTAGTTCCTTATGTTCATGATATATTACCTTGCACTAGTTCCTTATGTTCATGATATATTCCCTTGCGCTAGTTCCTTATATTCATGATATATTCCCTTGCGCTAGTTCCTTATATTCATGATATATTACCATACACTAGTTCCTTATGTTCATGATATATTACCTTGCGCTAGTTCCTTATATTCATGATATATTCCCTTGCACTAGTTTCTTATGTTCATGATGTAACCTCGCACTAAATCCTTATAGTCGTTATATATTACCTTGCACTAGTTTCTTATGTTCATGATGTAACCTCGCACTAAATCCTTATAGTCGTTATATATTACCTTGCACTAGTTTCTTATGTTCATGATATGTAACCTTGCGCTAGTTGCTTATGTTTATTATATATTACCTTGCACTAGTTTCTTACTGTAAGATACAATTTTCACTGCAACACACTCAGTTTCTAAACCCTTTTCTTCTACAAGTGACAATGTTCAGTTTTCACATGACCAAAGAACACACAGGGATTATAATTTTTTTAGCTAGCCAAAATAATGCTACCAACTACCCTAATATAATATTCCACATCTTTTCTCCTTTATTTTCACAATTATTCTATGAGTCTCTTCACAGGAATTGTTTCCCATTAAGAGTGTGAAGCCATTGGGATAAATCAGTCACCTTCGAGCTCTCTTGGGCGAGTCTTCATAAATTTGGGCTGAGCACCATGTTGGAAGAATAATTACATTTTTCCTTTGTTGAACTTACCAAGGCTGAAATCCTCAGGAAATTACAGGCTAATTCCTTAAACAATATGCTATGTATTGTCTTTTGAGAAGAACAAAGGTTTCATCATCATGTTACGGTAGTTGTTGATAATATGAAATACCCAATTCACTAAACCAAACCCTTCCCAGCAACATCAGACGATCCATCAGACTCTACTACAAAAAAAATTGAAGGTTTGAGAAACATTTCATATTATATTCAACCTTGACAGTGAGATTACCTAACGGGACAGGTTTTTTCTTTAAATATGCAACAAAGGTTTTGTAAGTTGGTATTAGTTCTAAATTCATAAATCCATTTCAGTAAACAACTTCAACATTATTATTGCGCTCAAACACCTGGAATCAAATTGAAATCCAACATGCTTCAAAACAACATGATATCTGGGATCCACATATTCAGCCTCATTAACCTTAAATAAGCTTTCACTATCATCTAAAGACATCTTCAGATAAAAAGTGGGTATTTTCATCACATTTCCCCTTAAAAATGATTGCTTCTTATTTGTATTATTGTATTTACACTTATTTTGACATGCCCTTGATATATTTATTTCTGACCAGTGAGCAAATATTACACATGTAACTGTGATATTAGTGTTTTTGTTGTCTGAATTGCATACATTATTTATCCCTCATAGACAAACATGCTATCTTATAACATCTGTTAAATGTTATTGAAGGGAAGACACTTGCTTAATACTACGTAGTTAGCTCCACTGCTTTAGCAATTGTCATCTTACTCATAAAAGCTATTACGGATGGGAACCTAACCCGTTTCAAAAACCAATTTATTTACTATAGAAAATTCTAGAAGTTGTCAAATTCACAATTCACCACCGATTCACTTATTCTTGGCGGTCATTTATTTACGTTTTCTTTGAGATCTTTATTAGCATTGAAAAACTTAAAATCTAGAAGCAAAAAGAGACTCAGCTGGCGGCAAACATTTATCAAACATCAAACTACTCGAGTGAATCATATTCATTTCTTTAGTTGGTACACTTAAACTATTCACGAATTTAAAGGAACTTTGTTCAACATATTGAGAAACAGGCCCTGTCTTCTGGCTTCACTCTTGATGTGATTCTCATCAAAGGAACTCTCTATCCTAGGTTTATAAAGAGACCAATCATTTTTCAGATTAGACCTCCTCCGTGCGCCAATGGTGCTGATTTATACGCTGTCAAATATTTTGAATATCAATGTGAATTCCTTTCTACTAGGGAGGTCTTCAACTGATGGAATCATTTGTAAGTCTGTAAACTCGAGTACTTACTATTCTTCGCTTTATTCAACACAGGATTAGACAGTAGATGATCCCATCATCTTCGACATTTTAAAATACTTGCTCAAAATTTTCACCAAAAAACACTAAGTCTTGAAACCCTTTTTCTTTACAAGTCATTATGTTCGATTTTTCACAAATCCAAAAAAATGTGTGGATCATTATCCTCTCAGCTAGCCAAAACAATGCTACCAACTGCACTAATATAGCTCCCACTTGTTTTTATGATACATTACTTTGCATTATGCATGGGCATGTAATAGTGATGGAAGAAGAGAGCATGCGAAATAAAATTATCAAAATGGAAGGAAAATGACCACAAGAGAGGTCAAGAAAGAGATGAGAGTAGCAAATAACAAAGTGTGCAAGTGAGAGGATAAGAATAGAAGCAATTAAAGGAGGAATAAGGGCAGAAAGATGGAGGCATTTTACTAAACTGACACGGCCACAGTCTTGAAACAGTTGATGGTGATGATTACTTTACACTGGTTCCTTAACTTTATGATATGCTACCTTGCACCACTTCTTTATGTTTATGATATGCTACCTTGCACCACTTCTTTATGTTTATGATATGCTACCTTGCACCAGTTCTTTATGTTTATGATATGCTACCTTGCACCAGTTCTTTATGTTTATGATATGCTACCTTGCACCAGTTCTTTATGTTTATGATATGCTACCTTGCACCAGTTCTTTATGTTTATGATATGCTACCTTGCACCAGTTCTTTATGTTTATGATATGCTACCTTGCACCAGTTCTTTATGTTTATGATATGCTACCTTGCACCAGTTCTTTATGTTTATGATATGCTACCTTGCACCAGTTCTTTATGTT
Organism: Timema bartmani; assembly: GCA_902151455.1. Lineage (NCBI taxonomy): Eukaryota > Metazoa > Arthropoda > Insecta > Phasmatodea > Timematidae > Timema > Timema bartmani. The sequence goes on along the minus strand of CABFWB010000412.1, from coordinate 48,643 downwards.
TATGATATGCTACCTTGCACCAGTTCTTTATGTTTATGATATGCTACCTTGCACCAGTTCTTTATGTTTATGATATGCTACCTTGCACCAGTTCTTTATGTTTATGATATGCTACCTTGCACCAGTTCTTTATGTTTATGATATGCTACCTTGCACCAGTTCTTTATGTTTATGATATGCTACCTTGCACCAGTTCTTTATGTTTATGATATGCTACCTTGCACCAGTTCTTTATGTTTATGATATGCTACCTTGCACCAGTTCTTTATGTTTATGATATGCTACCTTGCACCAGTTCTTTATGTTTATGATATGCTACCTTGCACCAGTTCTTTATGTTTATGATATGCTACCTTGCACCAGTTCTTTATGTTTATGATATGCTACCTTGCACCAGTTCTTTATGTTTATGATATGCTACCTTGCACCAGTTCTTTATGTTTATGATATGCTACCTTGCACCAGTTCTTTATGTTTATGATATGCTACCTTGCACCAGTTCTTTATGTTTATGATATGCTACCTTGCACCAGTTCTTTATGTTTNACCGTGGTTCGGATTCCACGTTAAACTGTAGGTCCTCCATTTCATCTCACAATCACCCTACCATTACACATTAGCGTAAGTGCGTATAACCCGAACGGGTAGTAAGACGCGGTGCTAATAATAATAAAGCTAAATAATTATAAATGTTAGAGAATTAAAACATATGTTGTGAAGAAACACAATCAGATTTTTTTTTATCATTTATGAATATAATGAAAATATTAACTTATTTTTTATCTGAGCACCTAACTAAAGAAACATTTCTTTTTTTACAATAATTACTTAAAAGAATATTGGATACAACAGAGATAATAATTAATGCTGTATTTCTCTGATCTGTTACACAGTGACAAACTTCAAGCAGTAAATGAAAAGATGGGTCAGTTTTAATTGCCTCTATACTTAAGTCCCTAATTATTATTTTCCTGATTTTTAGCAGCTATAAACAATTTCTCAAATTTTTCGATTAAAAGGGTTTGCATAATTACTAGCACATGTTTATAAACTGCCAAAATAAAATCTGATGGAACAGATAACCCGTCTCTATTAATACTTTGGATACACTTATCATTACATTTACATTTATTTTTGTTGCTTAGCACTAAATAAGTCATCACATTTGGTTTTGTCGGATAGTTTAAAACTAATTATTTAAATCAAGAGTCTTCAAACTTAATATTTTCTAAATAGTCTTGTTCTAAAACTGAAAATAACTTACTGTCGGTTCTGACTGTTTCTTTAACAAATTCAAAACTTTCTTCAACGAAATAACTATAAAAAGACACCTCCCCATATCTTGCTTGATGCAGCCTCAAAACACTCTTGACTCTTCAGCTTAAAGTTCAGAATGTAAGTCACCACCCCACCATTTGTAATGCCTGACACTAGCATGCAAAGATATACTAGCCAGGGAAGATGTGTCTTTATACTCAGTAGTCATAAGTCCTTACTGCGACAGTGACCCAAATGTTGGAGGCAATAAACATTTATTAATATTTTTAAAATAGTTTATATTTAATATGTACTTTTTGAAACGACTGAATATATCATCATAATACCTTTAAACTAACTTAATTCAACAATGGACACCACAACACCCCGATCACCTGCCGATAATTCATTCCTGTGAAAGGGGAAATCCCTCTTTCATTTCCTCCTTGGCTACAGATTTGGATTTTACCAATATAAACGGATGATAATTATAAATAATAACAATAATTAAATATGTATACAAAATTAATTTACTTTTTCTTTATCTTTATCAAATAAAAAATATATTTAATATGGCCCTGGATCAACTCCATAATAATGAATAATTACTCTGTACACATTGTCCTGTTCAGTTATGTCCATACTCCAGTAGTCTCCGTCGAATTTGGACCCACTATAATTTTTTAAAGACAATCTTTACGGGAGGCTACTGAGAACCAATGACAGGTAAAGAAATAAATTAACATTATTTATGTAGAGTTCATCCTGCTATCCAAATGGCATATAATGAATATTTTATTGATAAGGCTGGGTGTGTAGTCTTGAGTCACTTCAATAGACTTTTTCGATAGACAACAAATGTTTATCGACGTGATGATAGTTTTTCACTCTTTTTTCAGTAAATATCAAAGGAATTCATACTCAAAATCTTCCATGTGGTAATTTTGTATTTTTTAACGTGGCACAAGCAGAAAGTATGTAATACTTGACAAATATTTTGCTTTAGACTTTTTTATTATTATTATTTAATGAGTACACGTGAAGCCAATCAGTTTATTGATGGACATTTGTTGATCGACAATGTTGACTCAAGGAGAGATACAGCTTTAGACTTACTGTTTGAGACTAAGCTAGTTTGTAAGTTACCCTTATCAGAGGACACATGAAATAAATGCCTTAACCATCTAGTATGGTCTGCCAGTAAAAGTGAGGTCGGGGTTTGAAGTCCAGATAGACGTACTGAGTGGTGTTTTTCTTAAGTGGTTTCCTTCTCACTCTCCTTCCACACAAATGCGAGTACATTTATGGCAAATTATATCTTCCTCATCCCTGTATCGTTAGCTTATTTAAAATGCATATGGCCCGAACGGGCGGTAGGACGTGAGGAGAAAAGTTTGTGAGCCGTTCTATCAAGGGTGCAGAAAGCTTATTTTTCTAGGGGTGGGTGGTCCGCTAACAAATTCTAGGGATGGGGGGTCTGGACCCCCCAACCCCTATCAAACCTTTCATAGCTGCTAGCAAATGATGTTTCGAGTAAGTAGGTATGTTGAAATAATGGATGGGGGAAGGTAGTAAGCCTACCTACATAAGCTACAAACTCCACTTGTGACAGTTGTTATGTTATATAAACCGGTGATTCCTCAAGTAGGATCTTACAGCTCATTTTCTCGGTCCTCACCTACTCAGCTCATTCCGAGAAACGTCCTTTTTTCAATACCATACGGACAAGGCCGTAGCCAGCCAATAATTTCAGGGGGGGTTTGGTGGGCACATCCCCCAATTGCTGGAGGCTAGAAAAAAAATTCTAAATGATAAACAGTTCTAGAAGCTCTCAGAATTGGGTTTTTTTATGGTAAAATAACTCACTAACTGCCGAAGGCTAGTAAAATTTCTAAATAATAAACACCTCTAGAAACTCTCTGAAGTGCTTTTTATGGTAACACAACCCCCTAATTTGTACTTGTATCTTAATTTTAATATTTTTGAACCATAAATAAAGCCATATATATTTTGTTCATAAAATTTTGCGGGGGGTTTGAACTCCCAAAACCCCTCCCTGGCTACGGCCTTGTATACGAATGTATGAAAAAGGAAATAGTTTTGTAATGTTGATAGAGCTAATTTTACAATATTTGGTTGATGACATATACAATTAAAACTGTAGTAAGAGTAATAAACTTAAACATTAGGTTGTTATATGTATTTGTGGACCCCCTTTAACCAACCAATTCCAGGGGGGTTCAGTTAATCCCAGCGGGCATGCAGACCCCACCTATCTACGCCCTTTTATTCTATTTATTTATTATTTTTTTATTTAGCTCCATGTCTTACTACTAGTTCGGGTTACTAAGTACTAATTACGCTAGTGGGTTAGGAATTGGGAAGGTTGAATATAGAGGAAGTGAACCCGCATTTGCGTGGAGGGTGAATGTAAAACCATTTAGGAACACCTCCCCGCCTATCCCCAGTTCACCCGACCGAGATTCGAACCTCGATCTCCCCGTCCTCGGCAGTTCAGCTCAACACGACTAGCGCGTTAGCCAACTTGTATTCTATTCAATTAGTTTATTTATAGGAGTGTAATATTAGGTGTACTATCTTAGGGAACCTAGTTTGCTCTTTAATCATTAAATATCTAGTTGCGAGTGCAACGTTTGTATTATTAAATGAACTGTACTAGGTTAGGTCAGTTTATTAAGACTCGTGTGTTTAGAAAGTGTACATTACTACCCAACCAATGGAAAGAGAAGAAAAAGCACGACTATATACAGGCTATACCGGACCCGAAGTTGGTTATGTAGAAAATAAATGTGTCCCTTAGTGACCTAATTTGTTTGCCCAGTAATTAGCCATCGCATATTTCCTACTTGGAACTTGATTGTTAAGTATCAAATGACCTTTGTCGTGTTTACCCTTTTCCTTCTCAATCCTTTGCACAGAAATCTAAATAATCGTCATGTTATCCCACATTACATACAACCCCTCCATCAAACAGACTTGTTGATTGTTGGCAATGGTACAAATTTCACCTTTTAAGTTTTGAGAAATCTTGCGTCGAGGGAAGTGTCTGAGACAATTAGTTCTAGTGGTAAGTTGACTGTTGAGCATTATCTTTGTGTATCTTGAAATGTGTATTAATATTAGACAAATTTTAATTTAGTTAATTAATAATTCGTGAAATGGTGGAGGTTTAATTACAGTAATGAAAGTGTAGGTGATCATACAGATATAAAACGTGTATACTCTGACCAACACAAAAACAAATTATTTTTCAAGTCTAAATAAAAAGGAGGAGAAAATGTTTGTGTAATGGATGGAAGGGTGTTTAATCTTTTAGCCCATTGCACTGTAGTGTAATTTTTCACCACGTTGTTGTAAAATAAATAATTTAAAAAAAGTCAACAAAATAAGGTGTATAAATTATACCAGTGGCGTATGTAGAATTGGGAAGAAGGGATGGCCAGCAAGCCTGTAGGATTGCAAGGATATTTCTAAAAAATAATGAAACCATCTTGGTTTAAAAATACTTTTGTCACAGAAGGATGATGAAAGAATTGATCCAACCCTAATTACTCCTTTTTTAAAACAAGCCCATTGAGTAACACTTCCACTCTCCTCGCCTCGGTGGTCGAATAGTCTAAGTCAGCGGTTCCCGAACTTTCTTGACTCACGAACCCTTTTCACAAACTTCTGAGTTGCAAGAGCCCCCTGATAAATTGGTAAATATTAATAGCCACACACTTAATTTTATACCTAATTTTTATGAAATCTAGTTATTTATTGCAATCAAAATGTTTAATACCTTTAAATTAACCCGTTAGGTACTTTGGGATACCCCACCAAATATAATGGGTGAAGTGAATAAAAACTAGTATTTGCTTATACTAAGCTTTTTTCAAGTATTTCCTAGTTTTTATGTGAATAAAAGTTTTAGAATATACTACCCCTAGTAAATTCTAAGTTAATCCGAACGCTTAGTATTTTCTAAGTCATGTAGGTAGTCCATGGTAGGGCATGCTAGCTTTTTAGATCAGTTGCAGCCATGGCGATGTTCGTGCAAGTTCCAAACATACTTTCAACTCAGAAGAATAGGTAATTGTAAACAATTTCTTAGGCTTGAAGACCAAAACGTTGATTTTTTGACGTCATGAGTTTTTTGCTTGATCACAACATGGAGACACGAGGAGGAGCATTGAACCCCCGCAGGGATCAATATCACACTAAACCATCCTTAAGATTGTTGACTAAAAAGAAAGGGTAGGGAGGGATAAGTTAGGTAAAATTGAGAGGAAATGTACCCGAATTTGAGTGGAGAGAAAATGAAAAACTCTTTAGTTAAAAATTATAGCCACCCAGTACGGAACCACGGTTACACCCAACCATAATTATATCCTTTTTTAAAATTTATTTAGCACGTCTTACTACTCATTCGGGCTATACACTTAAGTACTAATTACATTAATGGGTTAGGGATTGGAAAGGTTGAGTATAGAAGAAGTGAACCCAAATTTGCGTGGAGGTAGAATGGAAAACAATTTAGGAAAAACCACCCCCGGTTCACCCGACCTAGATTCGAACCTTGATCTCCCCGTCCTCGGCAGTTTGGTTCAACACAAAACCAACTACGCCACCGAGGCGGGTTAGTTCTACCCTAATCTCCCTGTAGTCGGCAATTTTATTCATTCTATTGTTGAAATGAATGTAAGCATTACTCGTATAAAGATCTGAGTTCTAGTATCAAAATATGCCATAAATTCTTCGATTAAACCTAATTTAAAACCTAATGATGACACACACATTAAAGGCTGGGTGGACTCTTTAACTTACATGACAATATTATTTGATAAAATTTAAAAATGTCTAAATGGAATTGAAAAACAAACAAAAAATTCTTAGAAAAAAAATAATTGTTTATTGAAAGTCCAAAAGTGTTTGAAATTTCTCCCTTACTTTGTAACAAACAGTGAAACTTCCAAGAAACAAATATGGCGGAACAATGTCTGGATTGTTGCTTGCCGCGGTCAATGGATCGTTCAGCAGCGTTTCGAGTACACTCATCTGAACAAGCAATAGACCTCACACGTGGCAGCGTCTCTTCGCATCAAGGATATTGTAAGTCGTGTCACATACTTATACTTTGCTGGAGATGTTCAAACCATCAACTGTGTCTCTGAATAGTGTTGGGCCCATCAACAGTTTCTGTGTACAGTGTTCAACCCGTTGACTGTTTCTATGAACAGTTCTGCCCGTTAACTGTTCCTCTGTACAGTGTTCAACTCGTTGACTGTTTCTCTGGACAATATTCAACTTGTTAACAGTTTTTTTGAACATAATTCAGACCGTTAGCTATCTCTCTGAACATGGTGTATACCAATTAGTAGTATATTTTTGACAATTTATGAGACCTACATGTGTCTAATTGGGCTAAATTCAATGCTCTCGTATCTAAATTTTTGTCTTTATAGTCAAATATAGATCATATGATTATTTTTTTATATATATTTATTTCCGTCTAGTGTTTAATTTGTTATAATACTTGCACGTTCGGTCAATATTCAAAACTAAACTACTTAAATGTTGACATTTCTTCTTTCTCAAGTGTGTTTCTTTAGGACAAGAGGAACCATTTATATTATATTATTATTATTATTATTATTATTAGCACCGCGTCTTACTACCCGTTCGGGTTATACGCACTTAGGCTATTGTGTAAAGGTAGGGTGGTTGTGAGGTGAAATGGAGGACCTACAGTTTAACGTGGGATCCGAACCACGGTGGAGGCCTGGCATTCCACACATTCACAAGTTTTGATTAATACACGTCTTGTCAGAGGTGAAGGAAGGGTTTGGCAATCAGATAGATATGTGCCGGGACCGAGGATTGAACCCCGGACCCCCAGCACAGAAGTCTTACACCTTACCCCTAGACCGCCAGGTCACCCCATTTATATTATAAAGCAGAGTGATATTGTTTATCATATGTTAAATATATAACTTGATTCTATTCAAATGACCTTAATCCCACACCAACAGAATATATAGGCCTATCTTTTGAAATAATGTGAAGATCAATAAGGATTGTAAACCCGCATCGGTGGCCACATGGTCTGAGGCGCAAGTCTCGCAGTAGACTAGACTGCCGGTGATGGGGAGATCTAGGTTCAAATCTTGGTCGGGCGTAATGAGTTATTTTCAAAATGGTTTCCCATTCTCCCTCCACGCAAATGCGTGAGCACTTCCACTGAATATAACCTTCCTAATTCCTAAAACAATTAGCGTAATTAGTACATAAGCGTGTAACTCTAACGGGTAATAAGACGAGGTGCTAAAAAAAAACACAAAAAAAACACGAGCTGACGTGGGTTAAGATACGGAATGTGCGTACATTAGTAAAAATCAAAAGGATATAACTTCGAGACTGTAAAAGCTTACGGAGTACATGGACCAGGTTTTATTACGTTTTTCTGGTCAAAGCAATTTGTCTCGGTTTCAACCAATAATCTGAGAATTGGGCGCCAATTTTAATACATTAGGACTCCTCATTATTTATTTTAACCAGCACAGTATTCTTAAGAATAGTTATATGATTGGTCAAAAGTAGGCATGTCAAACTCGTTTGATGATAAGGTCCACATTGAACATTGAAATTAATGAAGGGGCCGCATTTCATAAAGTTCAATATTGTCACCATCTTAAATAGAAAAATCTCAATTTTAAAATTACTACTACTTATAACAAAAATAAAATTAAGATTACGTGAAATGTTAAGGCTTATCCTTTTTTTTTTACCAAAAATTTGAATATTTGTCTATATCAAATGTCTGAGTGGCTTAAGATCTCTGGTTGAACTCACGTTTAAAATAAATGACAAATGCCGTATCGGTAATTGTTATCGCTTGAGTATTCGTTCCTTTTCATGAGCGCAAACACACTTGTGTGCTGACAAATATTGCACATATTTGTTGCGCAAATTCAAACATTTTTGGGGGTCGAGCTTTGGTGAGTAAAATCTAGTACACCAACCTCACTTGCTAGATTTCACCAAATAATTACCTATTTACAAAATGTCATAGTCTCAAATGTTATTTTCCTACAACGTTTACAAAAAGATGAATTGTGCCATACTGTATGTTGGTTACTTAAAAGGTCCTCGGGCCGCACAGAATCATGGATCGGGTCACACGCGGCCCGCGGGCAGCAAGTTTGACATTCCTGGTCTAAAGCGTCACTTTAGCAATAGGCTGGACCTTCTATGACGGGTAGATTAGGGTTCTAATCCTAGCAAAGTGTACTGAGTGTGGTATTTCCTAGATGGCTTAACGCTCTCCCTCTACGCAAATGTGGGTACACTCACTCTGAATTCAAACTTCCTAGCCCTCAACACATTAGCGTAACTAACATATACGTGTAGCCTATAATCCCAATGGATAGTGAGATACGGTAGCAAATAAAAAATAGTGATTGAAGATTATTTAGACAAAAATGGTGGACATCCATAGTTAGTTATTTCGTGTTGTATTGTTTAAAGATGACTGGAAGATCGGGTATCGTTTCTTGGCCTGGTGTACTCACATGTCTATTTTTCTCTAAATGGTTTCTCATTTTCCCTCTACGCAAACGCTGGTATACTTCTTATAAATCCTACCTTACGCTCATATACCATTATGGAATGTTATCAAGACGTGAGGAACAAGAAAATAGCATGTGTAGTCCTTATCACTAATTTATTAAAACATCTGCATCACATAACACATCAGATGATTTGAATGAATTCAAATTATTTATCACCCATCTTTAACGGAAGGTAAACTTTTTGTATTATTATATTATTATTTTCAGTCTTAGCCTTCTCAACCTAATCCTGCTTACCCCCCTACCCCTAAAAAAAACCTCAAAACTATTATGTATATAAAATGAAATAAATCTCCCGTTTTAAAATCAATTTTGAAAGTTTCGTTATCTAATTAGAAAACTATCATATAATTTAGCACCATTCAAATATAAAACTTTAGTTGTTTTTTAATAGAGTAGTTAGTAGTAGTAGTGGTGGTCACGCGGACTAAACGTCAGACTTAGGGTAAAGTGCTTGCCTCAGGACCCGATGTTCATGGGTTCAAACCCAGCCGGGGTCGATAGATTTTTCTTGAGTGATGAAAATCCGTAGCACAACTTCCTTCGGAGGGGAAGTAAAGTCGTCGGGCCCATGTCGATTGTGGCATGTAAAATAACCCTGGAAGTTGAAAATACCTTTCCCGGCAAAATTGGTTTACCCTTTCTCTCTCGCTCATAGAAATTATCGAGTGCGATTATAATCAGTTAGTTCAGAAAGTACACGTTAAATACCTCAAATAAAATTAAAATGAATAAATAGTTTCATGAAACCATACGACTCCATATAGATAGAGAATGAGATAGATAATCTGTGAAGTTTTACCTGCCATGCATGTGTTATTTAACTCATATATAAATACGTATATCTGGGTTCTTTGTCTCTCCAAGCCCCCCCTACAAAACAGTGGCCCCATTATTTTCCAATGCAAACAACAAAAGAAGAAGCGAGAACTCGTAATGTCCACTGTGAAGATACACAATGGGGGAGGGGGGGAGGTGGTGAATATTAGCCATGTGTGTAGGTTCCCTTACGTGTCTTCCGGTCCCCCCGGGGGGATATTAACATGACATTCTGAGCTAATAACAATCCAGTGATGGTAACTGAGGGTGTTGAGTGGAGGGTGTCGGGGACAGCGTGCGTGGGCGACGTCAGAACCAGAAGGGGCCCTATGCTTCAGCTGCCACAAGTCTAGTGGTCGTTATAGCCAGGAACCCTATGCTTCAGCTGTCACAAGTCGAGTGGTCGTTATAGCCAG
>CABFWB010000412.1:21737-33752 GCA_902151455.1 Timema bartmani | reverse complement strand
TTTTTTTAGATTTGGGGGGGGGGGGGAATATATCCCCCTAATCACCCCCACTGCATACGTACCTGCGGGTAGTAGGCATGGTCTGTATAAAGATCAGTATTTTGTGTATATATCTTGGTCTGCCATTTCTCTCTAGGAAAATGTAGGTTCGTATTGTTTCATTAGGCGATCACACTAGCCCACACTGTTGGACATGCGGAATAAGGTGTCGACCTTGTATGATATTATTTGTCAGCGATATGGGAGTGGGGGATCAAACCCCGGCCAATTGAGGGTGGGTATTCTTATATAGTTTACAGCTCTCTCTCTCTAAGAAATGTCTGCTACATTTACTTTCAATCTTATTGTTTTTCATCCTTACACCATTCGTGTGAACGCGCAAATTATCCCAGACAGGTAGTAAAACGTGGGGCAGATAAAATAAATCAGACTGGCACAAATTAATACAAAATCCTGCAAGGTTGGTCTCTTGGTTTCCACTTCTGTCTTTTACCCGTGATGTCAGGAATTTGATTGGTTCGAATCCCGGCAGTAGTGTACGTTGAGCATGGCCGCATCTAGGGGGAATGGGGAGGGCAAATGGGGCAACAGTCCCGGGCCTCACATTCCAGGGGGCCACATTTCCCCCAAAAATTATCAAATTAGATTACAGTTATTATTTTAAATTTCGCATCAAATAGTGTACAGATAATTAAAAGCAATGAGTTTGAGCTTAATGATAGGATTACATTCCAGATTCCTGAAAACCCTAACTTTATGTTATTTAGGATTTACATTATTCGAGTAATTCAGTAGAATACACCCCCATTGTGCTACCACTGTCGGTCTACAGAAAACTAACAGTGTAGTGGTACAAAGAGGAATGTACTTTTTTTTAACTTGATTTATTTGCATTTAATAACGTACAGCCATTTAATGGGTTGGTCAATATTCCATAAAACATAATAAATTATTAAGTAACACAAGTACCAATCACGGATAAATATATTATAACGGCTTTGTGCTTAAACTGAAAAACTGCCATACAAAGAGGGAGGCCTCACATTTTCTTAAAACAGCCCTGGCATTGAGGAGAGTTTTACGCATTTAGCCAGTTTTAAGATTTTGTGCTTATTATTTTCAACACCAAGGTCATTAACGGCGTATTCAAAGAGGCAGTAATTGGAAGGGAGACTTAAAAGAAATGCATCAGCATTATAGTAGAGAAAGGAGGGAAAAAAACACCCCTCAATATACCCAGCCAATATTCTAATTTCAATCTTCTCGTCACAGGCAAAAACAACCTTTATTTATTTTTATATTATTGTAATTTTAAAATATATTTTTACATTTCGTTGATATTAAAATATTCAAACAGGCCTATTTAAAAATTGTCTTTGACTTTACTCTTTGGATATTTCATCATTTTGAGGTTTAAAAAATTGCGTTAAAATACACGCCCGTTTAAAATAAACGGAGTATACCCATATTTTTTTAAGAATAAAAGCATTATACATGTATGATTAGAGAATAAAAGGTATTTCAAACAACCACATAAACGATAACATAGGAATAATTCTACCTTAAATTGTTTTCATATCAACTTCATAGTCCCACAGACGTTGTAATAGCTAAGTTTCAATCTATTGGTTCGATTTAAACCAATCAAAGACTTTGTAACAATTCTAGTGCTATTAGAATCTCAAACATAAGAACTAATGGAAGTTACCCGTCCTTAACTTGGCGAGCACATCAAAATAGTTATTATAAAACACAACCCCAAGCTTAACTAACTTTTGTCTTTTACGAACAATTAAGTTACGTGGACTTTAACGTGACAATGTAAGCTTGGAACCTGAGTATCAGACGACGTTTATTGTTTTACGCTTTCTGTTAATTTTATTGTAAGAAACCACACTGTGAATATGAATTTCTTGATTTTATATATATTTGTAGAATCACACATACACCTTTTATATGTACATATATATATTTTCCTCCCCGGCTAGAACTTTTCAGCAAAAAAGACTGAAGACTAGAACAGATTCCAGTTTTCTAAACTTCCTTGTTTTTTTATTTATGTTTACATTTGTATTCCTTTGTTGTTAAATATTTTTGGTTGATTATCTCATTTTGAAATTATTCTCGTGCATTTTTGGATGAACCAGACGTTTTTCTTGTAAATTCATTCTTCATTTTAGTGAATTTTTGGATGGTGTATTATATATATGAATTTGAAATCACATGTTTTTTTTTTCTATTTTCAATCTTAATTTCTTTTTAGTACATTCCCTTTGTTTTATATTTTTGGGAGGATTTAATTATACTTTTTTATGAGGAAATGTAAAAAGTATATAAAACTGTATATTATATAATATCATCGCAGTCCTTTTCAAATAATAGTGTGTTTATAGTTTTTAAAATACTTCATGAACACATTTATAGCAGATTTTAATCCAAAATTAGGACCAGAGGTTCTTTTCAAGCCAGTAATATAAAAACATAGCTTGCACGAAGTTATACCCCTAATTTTGGTAGGAAGAACAGTATTTGATAATTACTTAAGTTACTAAAACAATTTTAATAAATTCATACATCAAGTCATAGTATCTGCAGCTAGATATAACAATATCTATAAGATAACACAAATAATATAGTAGGCCCTAAAACTTTATAAATGTTGCTTTTAAAGAAATATGTTAAGAATTATCTAAATTGTTTTTCCAACCAAAATTAGGGTATGGTAATGATAACTAAACTAGGATAATATTTTTCTATATATAGAAATATAATAATACTTAAGGTAATGTATCTTGTTTCGACATAAGATAACATGTAAAATAACTATAATTCTCCAGATGGAACAACTAACAATTAGATTGATCATGTTTTATTGGATAGATAGAGTTCCACTAGTATCACATATATTTGTTCTTATAAATGTGTATTTACTATTTATCAACTCAGATCATTATTTGGTGAGAGTAACAGTAAGGTAAGGCTATCTTTAGCAAAGAAACAGAATATATTGTAATAAATTAAATAGACAAAACCGGGAATATAAAGGCAGTTAGACTCGAGTATTAAATCAAGGTATAAATAAGTAATTTGTTACAATCACTTGACGAAAGCATATACATTAGTGTGGAAATAAATAAAGATTGGGATCCACGATTAAAGAGGCAGTGCTATAGAGTACTAAAGGACCTGCTGACAAAAGAAAAAGGAAAGTCTGCTTTGATGACGAATTTTCCCAGGCTGTGAAATATAGAAAACGGTGAATATTATAGTGGTTAAAGGAACTCACTGGATATAATTAAAATATTTTCAACGCCAATACGAGTCCTTTTTAAAAAAATTATTTGAGGTATTTAATTTGAATCGCGTTGTATGGAGCAGAAACTTGGACTTTTAGCAAGACGTGAAAGAAATACTTGGAGATCTTTGTAATGTTGTGCTGAAGAATTGAGAAGATTAGATGGATAGACAGACACACAGTGGGGTGGAATCCCAAACACATGCCCAAAATATGAAGGCTTCCTTCGATTGATATAAAAATATTGGTATTCTGAGGTTTTTGAGGTCACTGGTCACAAATCTGATGTCAAAACAAAAAATAATAAAAAATGGCGGATCCAATGTGGTGGAAGTGAAAGTAAAAACATCAAATTTAATCGAAACTTGATATATGTTTTTTTTAGATAGCTGATTACGAATATGAAGCCCAAATTAAAAAAAAATATTGTGGAATCAATATGGTAGGCATGAAAGTAAAAAAATTATCAAATTTAATCAAAACTTAATTTTATGGGGGCTTTGAAGTCGCTGATAACAAATCTGAAGTAAAAAAAAATAGCAAGTTAAAATTAAAAAGTCAATAAATACTTTATAATAGTTGTCAATAAGTTTACAGGGTTAAATCATTCATCATCATTATCTTCAAAATCAGATTCGTCAGAATTATCTGGATTATAATTTGTTGGCACTATTGTAGGATGTATCAAGAGTTCTACTGCCTCAGCTGCTATAGATATTAATTTTCTCTGCGGCGATTTCCTCAGACATGAGATAAAAGGGTCAGATGTCATGAGGAACCCTAAGAAGACATCTTGCATCGTGTTAACACGTGAATCCTTCCGCGAAAAACTCTCACAAGCCCTCTTTATTATTTTATTAGTAGCTTCTCGAGCGTCTTCGGACATTTGCTCAGTAGGTAATATTGCCGCAGAAATAATAAGTTCTCCACTAATTAAAATTGTATGGATTGAAGTGGACTTGCACTTGCTACGCTGACTTGAAAAAGGGTGGAGAGTCAGGTAACAATCCCTAAAGAGAGATGGTGATGGGTCAGCTTTACAAACATTTCAAAACTACTGGTGACATATTTATGGTTTCAAGTACAGACAGCTAGTGACTTGGATTGAGAAAGGATAAGTTGTCTGATCTGCTCTGACCAGGCCGTTCTGTTTCGGCTATTGCGGGGCTGTATCAGATATATTTTCAAAATCCGGGGGGAAAATATGAATAAAATCAGCTCGTATCAGTGTTGATGAGTTTCAGATTGAATATTAATGTGAATGAAGTAACATTATAATTTAAAAGAAGTCGGCATTAATTGATTTACCTACCCCATTAATTACACACGTTTAAGTATATAATATAATTGAATATTGCCTCTATTTGGCAATTTTTTTACGCATTTAATTGAAGGTTCGTTGAAATAATATTTATGTCAATTAATAAAACTCCTCAAGTACTTCTAAAATTCCAAATTTAAAATCTTTGAATCATTTGGTTTTTCTAAAAATTGTTTCATTAGATGCCAAAATTTCAAGCTTTAAGTAAACACTGTGCTTAATATATACATTTAATCTATATTTAATACACTGATCCAAGAATACTTACTAATATATATAATATTATTAATTTTGGGCCATACTCCCTTAAGCCTAATTACCTAGACCATGGCAACCATATGACCGATTCTCATTCGGGAAAATTACCTAAGTTATGGTAGCACCGGGAATCACAGTCAGGACCTCTAGATTGGTAGCAAAAAAATGCTGACCACTAGACCAAGAGGCTGGCCTTTGTGTAAGTAATGTTCGAGCTCATGTAATACATAGTTTTATAAATTATGTTTAAATAATATAGACGTAAATAATTGGTTCTATAGAATAAGATTGGTTTACGCGATAAAAATTAAGATTTAAAACGTGTGCTTGTGTGATTTACGATTTGGAACTTAAAATGAAAGGGCCTACTTTTTTTTTAGCACTGCCGTCTTACTACCCGTTCGGGTTATATGCTCAAAACCCACTTGGGAGCTACCATGGTCTAATCTAATACATCACTCTCGCTATAAACTGGATTTCCAATAAAGTCGAGCTCTGGGTTTAAATCCTAGTTGGGTGTACAGAAGTCCATTTTCATAAATGGTTTTCCACCCTCTCTCCAGACAAGTGTGGGTAGATTCACTCTAAAATTTTACTTCCTTCATCCATACTCTATTAGTATAGATATTCGGATATCCCGAACGGACAGTAAGATGCGATACACAAAAAAAAAAAATAATCATGGTGCTTACCAAATATAAATTTTATTCACAAAGTTGCCTATCGGATTATAGTTCAACTATTAATGAATCAAGATATTTTGAATGTGAATATTGAAAATTTATAAATAAAACTTATCTCGTTAGTTAAAGTTGATAAATAACATCAGAAATACAAACGATCAAGTAGAAAATAAACAAATTTACATTAAAGGTAGTTATATTGTGATTTCATAACATATTCGCTTTACGTATAGCATTACTTAAAAATATAAAATATAGATACATCCACGTCTTAAATAATTGTGTCACTCGCCTTTGTTAGTATTAGTTTTTCAATAGCTAATCAAGCGGATTTTTTTTTGTCTTGTCTTACAGTTTGATTCTTATTTTTTCCACCCCTTTTATCTAAATTGTCTTACATTTTTTGTGACATACGATATAATTACTATTTAAAGAAATTCTTAAAAACACCCCCCTTTAAAGATAAGGAGAAGTAAATTCTTAACTAAAAGACCTTAAAGCGATTTAAAACAGTTCGCTGGCTGTGTCAAGTTCCTGTGATATATGGTGTGAACCCAATATATATCAGTAAATGGTAGAAACAATCAATCTCCCGTCCATTATTTAGTAGGAGGGAGGGCCGCTAGATGGACGACACAAAGACAGATACAGGAGGAGGTACACTCTGGATAAAACTAAGTATTCAACTAACTCCTCAAACTACGTCATGGTCGAAGACAAATGCCGGTCACGTCCAGCGCAGGGGTAGAGGCTAGGAATGCACAATCTAGCAGTAATAGCACTACAGGATTGTCTTGCCAGTTTAACAATATAGTGTACCTACAACGAGATTCTAGAATAAAGATGGACTATTAGTCATTTGAATAAATCAATCTTTATTGTTTTTATTGTTGCCATAGTTTAGATGCTACTTTGTTATTTATTTGGATTTTGTCTCTAGTTAGAGAGAACCAGTGGTGTAGCCAATGTTTAAATAATGATGGGGCTTAAGTATTTAATAACAATAGTAGCTTTCAACAAAAGGAGATTACTGCTGGCCAGTAAGTTGAGCTTAGAAATGAGAAAGAAAATGAGGAAATGCTATATTTGGATCATCGTGCTGTATGGAGCAGAAACTTTGACTCTTAGGAAGATGGAAAAGGTAAAACTTGGAGAGCTTTGAAATGTGATGCTGGAGATGACTTGAGAAGATCATATGAACAATCAGGGGGACAAATAATTTTGGGTGAGAAGAGAACCATTTTGGATGTGATTCTTTGGTACAAAGCAATGTGGATCGGACATCATCCTTAGGAGGAACTGTCTTCGACGTCCGACGTCATAGAAGGAAAGATTGAGGGAAAGAGGAGATTAGGAAGGAGGATGGATTCAATTATTCGATTACTTGTAGGAAAGAAGAAAATTTTAAGAGTTGAAAGAGGAGGCAGAGGTCAGGACGGATTGATGGTCAAGTACGCTGACAAAAGGAATTGACCTGTCGTAAGACAGAACACCTGAGGATGATGATGATGATGGGTCCAGGAGCCTTAGCCTGGAATATTTTGTACTTTGGATGCTTTTAGGAATTATCTAGAAAGGTGTCTGCAGGAGTTGAGATTTTCTCAAGTATTTAGGTATGATATCAGCATAAGGTGTAGTTTCGGAAGACATTGAGTCAAAAAAAAAAAAGTTCCGTATAAATCAGCACTATCAAAGTGAACATGAACGATGCGAGTAGCACCAATGGTATCTCCAGAGCCTTATTGCGTTATACCTTTATTTAGTTTTTCCTGGTCATCATATTCTCTTTTAATTACTTTACTATACATAGAATCTTCATCAGTGAAAATGTTGGGATTAAAGGGGTGAATACCAGTTGCTAAAATTTACTGTATACATTTGCCTATGATTTTTAGCCTCATAGTTGCAGAGGTGGAACATCTCAGCAACTTGGTGTGTCGTGACAACTCTTCCTGGATGTGTAGCAATCCCCTTGTTTACTCCTAGTACTTTATAGTGCCTTGTTTGAATGGAACGAAAACTACATGGCCCAGTAAAAGTGGAGTGGGGGATTGCATGTGGTAGTTGATATAGTAAGGTTATGATATCAGGTGAAGAACGAGAGGAATGGTTAGCCAGCAACTAAAGAACTGAATTGTCTTCAGTGGGCTTCACATACTTGAAGAAATGCTTCAACCAGTCAATCATAATCTCCGTGACCATGTTGACTGAGTCCGATACTAGAAGTTAAGTAACCATAGGACCATCTAAATCATTTTACTGAAAAAGTCAAGGTTAATGACAAGAACTGACCAGAAAGGCTTATGAACTATGCATAGAATTAAAGACGATATTTCAACTCTTATCAACTGTTGATATTTTCATAAAATCTTTCTAACTCCTGCTCCCCCTTTTTTTAAGTTATTTTTGTTAAGGTTGACGTTCCTGTTTCGTCCATATTATATATACTTTGAGGTTCAAATTTTTTATCACCCAACACCATCTTCAGATTATTAAAATAAATATTAACTCGAGTCTAGTTGAGCTCCATGGCACGACCAACGCTGCACTGTTGAGGGAAATAAAGTGTGCAAACCCCGACGTCTAAAAAAATATGATATCAAATAATTATCTGCTACACGTTTTTTGACGTTGAATCTATTACCAACACCTTGAATTTCTTCAAATTGAAATGCAAATTTCATCAATTACTTCTTAGCTGTTATAAAAAAACAGTTCATCAAAGTATTTTAGATGGTCTGCCAAAACTGAACCACACAACTTTCGAATAGCAATGATCTTTCACTCTTAATATTTTTTTTCCCATTTCTACCAACTACTGAGAAAATACACTGCGTACTGCTACCGACATCTACCTTCAAGATATCAGAGGAAAGAAACAAAACAAAGTGTTCAGTTGTATCAAAAATGTTATAAAGCCGAACGTGATAACTCCACTTGTTAGTAGCAATAAATCGTACCCAGTGGAGAACCTTCCTCAGAATCACGCGATATTTGTGACTCGCGCACGCAACAACTTTTAACAGGAGCTTGAAGAATTCCTCATACATCAGCATCAACAGACGTGTAATTAGAAACCACCCGCGCCATAGGACATGCGGCCTAGACATCATGTTCATCTAGTCTGGTTCACCGGTGTAAGAGAGGTTCGAGGGTGGGCTTTCCCTAAATGATTCTAACGTTCCTTACCTTACCTTACTTATCCCTAGCCCATTAGAGTAATTGATATAATTTTGTGCGTAACGGATAATGAGACATGGTCACAGACAATTAATACACCCAGACACTCAACCTCTAGGTTAAAATGGTTGCGCTTCTTTTGGCCGTTTGAGTCCTTCACCACTAGGATCGCTGCGGCTAGTCCTATCATCACCCAGCAGTGACACTAGCGAAGCTCAGTGTTGAAGGACTCAAGCTGGCAAAAGGAGCGCAGCGAAACCCCCGTAAGGTTGAGAGTCTGTTTCTTACTTGTTTTCGGACGTGGTGGAATTATTTAAAAAAAATTATAAATCATCCAAACGCTTACAATAAGCTAGTTGGTTGTGTCAGAAGAGCAGCAATGTTAATTTTTAAAATCCACGCCATTTTTAGCCAGCAATGACCATAAGACATTTATTTGATAGAAACAAGATGAGGAGATATCTCAAATAATGGTTATCAGTGAATTATAGGGCTCTATAACCAATAGGATGCAGTATTAAGAGAGTGAATATTACGGTATTAACCATCAATGACTTAAATTAGTTACTATAAAACTATCTTTGAATGTTGATGACTTAAAACAATTTATTTTGGTCTCCTCGTCTTGTTCCGTTGTTAAGCGTGACTAAAATAAATGAGAAAAATGCACAATGGGACCGTTAAATACAGGTATCCCTCGTTATACGCGATCTCACTTTACGCGTTTTCACTATAACGTGATTAAAAATAAATAAATAATGCATGGTTGACTGTAATTTCACAGTCATCCTTTGCGATGGGGACGTGATCTTGGACGCGTACATTCCAGTGAAGACAAAAATCTTTACTGTACTGTTTGGTTTTAGGGGGGTGGTATTGACAATATTGGAGATGCAGGGGCAGAAGTTAAATAGTCATGTATGAAGGGAATTTGGAAAATTATTTGGCCTGACGTTTCTGATTCTCATGATTTTGATCCTGAACACGAGCTTTCCAATTCAAGACATGACATCGTTGCAAAGCAAGATGTTGAATTTGAGTAGGTAGACCAGGCAAATGTGGATGAATTGGTCCAATCCCACTCAACAGAACTCGCCAATGAAGATCTTATAGAAATGGGGAACGGCATAAAGGATGAAGAAGAAGAGCTCTATCCTGTTGAGCTTGATCAAACAACTTCAACAAAACAAATTGCTGATTTCTTAAGCACATTGGAAATGCAATTAGAATCATTGAAGAGAATCATCTTAACATGGATAAAAGTGCCAAAGTTGCCAGCGAGATGGAGCTATTTGGCTTGCTACAAAGAACTCTATAGAGACTAGATAGAAGAAGAATGCTGCCCGTCAGCTGAGTCTTGACCATTTCATCAAAAAAGTGGAAAATCTTCAGTCTAACGACCCAGGGCCTTCATGACAGCAAGAGCTGTCAGACAAGAGCTTTCAAGAAAGCAGATGCTTACCGTCCCAGGACCTTCCAGAGAGCAAGAGCTTAGAGTCCAAGGGACTTAAAAAGAGCAAGAACTTACCATCTCAGGGTCTTTAAGAAAGCAAGAGCCTACCATCCCAGAGAATTCAAGATAGCAAGAGCTTACCGTCCCAAGGCCTTCAAGAGAAAAAGAGCCTACCGTCCCAAGGCCTTAAAGAGAGAAAGAGCCTACCGTCCCAAGGCCTTCAAGAGAGCAAGAGCCTACCGGTCCAAGGGCCGTCAAGAGAGCAAGAGAGTGATAATCCAGAACTACCAGATCCAATTAATTTATCATGCGATTGAAGATTAACAGTAAGTGTACATGTAGCATTGTATCAATTAGATAGATTTATTAAAAATTGCATTTATTTACAAATTTCAGGGCATTGAAGATTGACAATAAGTGTAAGCTACCTATAGTATTGTAATAGTTAGATAAATTAATAAAAATTGCATTCATTTACAAGTTTAAAATTTGTATTTACTTTTTTTCCTTTGGAGTTATCCCTATCTCAGCCATGTTAAAATCAATTCCCTTTACGCGTTTTCATCTTACGCGATTATTTATCAGAACCAATCACTCGCGTAGTGTGAGGGACAGCTGTATTATATTCCCCTGGTCTTTTTTTAATCCCAAAAATGTTATCCTCTATAAAGGCACATAATTATTTTCACCCCTCTCCCCCAAATACAAACGTTCCTGCGCCACTGCTCCAGAATTACAATAAAACAATTTGATTTGAAATATTGTGTTTATGTTTACTTTATTTTTGAACGAATTTGTGAAGAAAATATATGAAACTTTTCTATAGAAATTATACAGTAAATTTGGTTTTATTAAATTGATAAAAACAATTTTAAACCTGTCATTTGAAATTTTTTTAATCTTAGGGATACATTAAACTTTTAGTCGTGGTCAAGGGGTACAATCTAAAAAAAGTTTCAGAACCGCTGCACTAGATTGCCAGTGATCGAACTGTCGGGGTTCGATTTTTGAATGAGTATACTTAGGTTTGCTTTTTATAAATTATTTCCAACTCTCTCTCTTCCTCCATGCAAATGTGGATACATTTCCTCTCAATTCTACCTTACTCGTTACCACACCACCAATAGTGTTAGTATGTGGATGGCCCAGATGGGTAGTAAGACGTGGTGGATATATTTATGTAATAAAAAAATAAAATGTAATTTTTATGGTTAATTTTTTTGGTTCATCCTGTATATTGCACCACACAAGCAGAGCAGCACGACGCGGCGTATTAACATGCCTTGATAAACAACAAGGCTGACTGTGACATGTGACATGGATAGGAAAATCGACCTTATCTCATGTTATATGACTTTGTGGTGACCGAGCTAAATAATCATATGAGAGAGAGAGTTTTACGCACGGAGGAGACGTGGAAAGCGCCAAAGAGGGGGAAGGAGGGCGTTCATGGGGGGGTCAAATGGGGGGAGGGAGTTGTGTAAAAGAGAATTAGTAGTGTGATGGGGCAAAAGAAGGGTTAGGGAAAGGGAAGGTTTGGTGCTGTAGTAGTAATAATAAGCAAGAGTGATAGCCTTACGTGCCTCTCTTCTTCTTTTCACCTGGGTCGGTTCGATATTTTCCCACGGTTTATGACGTCCTTTTTTTTTTTATATATATACTCCATACACATACGTCCTCCAGTACACACATACACATGTACACGCACGGAGGACACAGTATGGTAGTAGTGAGTGACCTGAGCTTTACTGAGGGCTTAGATTACCTGGGAGAGGAGGTTAATGATTTCTACTTGGCAAGGGCAACTTATAAACCGAGTCAGACG
>CABFWB010000412.1:7128-18242 GCA_902151455.1 Timema bartmani | reverse complement strand
GGGGGGGGGGGTTTGAGCCCCCAAAACGCCTCTCTGACTACGGCCTTGATGTAGATACTTAGGGAACACATGAGGTGTGTACCTAGGTGTGAGGGGGGTATTTGATTCTTAATTCTACATTTATTGTAATCCTGACATATCCAATTCCGTGATCACCAATTTATGCTTTTAATAATGTATCCAATGTAAGGAAAATATATTGATAACTAAAACAATTGGAATAAATACACACTCTCGAACTATAAGAGGGATTGAAACTAGTTCAGTTGGGTGTGTGAAGCGGTTTGAGTTGGAGGGCATCGAGGGAGTATGGAAGTAGGCCCTACGGTTGAGTACCAGTTCGATGTAGAGTTAGACCACCGATGTAGGAATACAAGAATGTTGCTCGAAAGGACTGACTTGGGCTAGTGACTATTTTAGACTTAACTAATGAATACATCACATTTAATACTATAACTCGCTTTGCTCGTTGGGGGCTTCGCCCCCAAACCCCCAGTGAGTTTTATTTGCATGTAGATGTAAACTAATGTAGTTCCAGCGTTGTTTTGAACGTAACAACTTAAAGTCACCGGTATTGTATTGTATATACCACACCGACTTTAAAGTTGCTCCACCATTTGGAATTTTTTTTCGGGGGTTAAATTATTTTATTTTTATTTTTTGGAACTTTCCCGTCGGTTACAGGCTAGAAGCTATAAGTTTGCCAAATTTCAAGTTTCTAGCTCATCTGAAAGGGGATAAACATTAATGCCAGTGAGTGAGTGAGTCAGCCATGTGGCTTTATAGTAGTATAATTTACAATAAATTCACTACAAAGCCAAGACTACTATTTCTACGCTCCCTCCAACAATCCCTCTCTGCATTTAAGCCATACTGACAACCTACCCACGGGGAGTAGGAGGGGTAGCGACAATACGTATCTAAATAATACACGATTTAAAAAAAATTAGTATCTCTAGAGCTATGTGTCTAAAAGCCCTTTTGGTACTTATGAAATTTAAACAAATTCAAGGAAACTCTTTAGTATTAGTTTGAAGAGAGTATAGAAAAAATATCAGCAAGTAAATTAAAAATGTTAAAAGCAATACTTGATCATCTGGTCGAGACTCGAACTAGAGTCAAAGCTAGGAGAGCAAACTAATGCACCAACCCAGCAGGTTTTACAGAAAGTATTCTTGACCCAACAAACGGTTTCAAAGAATTTATAGCTTAGTTATTTTCTATTCAATAATTAATTTGTTCTCACCGTGACTTACCACCCGTCTTCCAGGTTATACGTATTACACTCTCATTGAGTTTATAAATAAAAGCACTCCCAAAACACCCAGCTGGGAATCGAACTTACCCCTCACCAATACATCTAGTATATTATGAGAGCGATGCTTCATACAATCCGACCACCCATGGGCGTATGCATTTTTTAAATTTCTAATTTGAGTACTGAAGGTTCACTTTCTGACCAACTGACTATACAAGCACACTACTTGCAAACTATCGTAAATATATGAGTCACCCCACCCAGTCCTCCAAACAAAAATTCACCACTTAATAAGGGGAAGTACAAATTTCACCGTTGATTAATGTTCAAGCCTTAGTGGTAATCGAACCCGGGAACCACAATTAGACAGGAAGAAACATTACTGACTTAGCTATTAAAAAATTACAAAGTCATTCTGTCGTGTTAGGAGAAGACCCGAGGTTATTCCAAACCACAGCAGATATCTCTGTGACATAAAACGACAACGCTGCACGGGAGTTCGACCAAGAAGCTCATGTATTGCCATCCACGACATTAACCCCCATTACGGCGGCCGAATACATCAGCGGAGGAACTGGGGAGAGTAATACAACCCTAATGGCCCTTTATAACTTCCCAACTCACTGTAGTCTGCTAAAATTAGCTATTTATGAGAGAAAATTACTAATAAACTGGGGCGTACTCTTACCAAAATGAACGATATTAACAAACGAAGAAGGAAGAATATAATATCTACTCTATTTAGAAATAAATTAAAATTTATTAGAAACATATAATTGCCGCGTTGGCTAATTCAATAATTTAGTCTAGTTTATGTGTATAAATCACCTGTCACAAACTTATTAGTTTTATCTCTCTAATTTAGTTTCGTGTGTATCATATAATATGTTTAGACTCGTGTGTACTCTGGCATTTAGTGCCGGCTAGGAGGCTTCTTTATTATAGGCTGAGCCCATATGATAACATCCCTTGTGGAGACCAATCAGAATGAGGTACAAGTTTTCAGAAATATTGGTGCGATGGCCTTTTAAAGACGTTAGACAAAGTTGGTAAGTTTATTTATTTATACTAACGTATATATATTTATTATAAAATACAGGTGTAAATGAATGTATTTTATAAAAGTGAAGAGATCATAGAGGTACAAAAATAGATACAGATACGTGAGCTGGAAACGTCATATTTCAACAAAAAGCTACCTCATTAAGCTATTATTATTAATATTATTATTATAAATATTTAATTGTGTAAACCTAATGTGAATGTCTAGTTATTGTAACCCCCTTTCCCCCCTATCATCACTCAGAAATAACAGCCAGGGATGGAAACAAGAGAGTTATTTTATTCAAGGAACAAACATATACAACTCGAGGAGACGAGTGAGACAGCTCAAAGCGTTAGGCACTCAAAATCAATTCGAAATGAACATGCTTTAACTGTCACACACAGGTTTTATGAACCATTGAAAGTAATCAAAGTCAAAAACAGCATTATACAATATTAGAGAAGTAATAAAAGGTAAGTTCCAACGGGACAAGTTGGCAGGACTGTCTCGCTCCGGTCATAACTACAAATAATCAACATTTGATACTTGCAAGACACCTACTCTCGCCCATAAATGGCGGCTCAAAACATATGATACAATATATTTTAAATTGACCTTCATAACAATCTCAGTTTAATATCCTTAGCCCTGCCATAGTTGTAATGAACAGGTAAATCAAATATCCTAGGCATTAATAACTAATCAGGGATATAAGCTAATAAATATAAAATAATTATATAATTGCCCATATCGGCAGCTCTCAATTAGTTGAATTTATAACAATATAGCTCCATTAAATAATCATCCTCCCAATTGAACAGGACTATATTTGAAATCATCCGCCAAAACATCAAACATTAATTTTGATAGCGACGCTGCCAAGCGGCTTGCTCAAACATTTTATTACTAAAGCGAAGTCTACAGTACAATCTCTCTGACTTGCGGCCCCATATTTAACTAACAAACAAAAACTTTAAACATTACCAACAATATTAAATAACCTCCCAATAAATAACAAGATATTAATCCTACCAAATATTAAAATAAGTAGAGCCGACGAATGACGCTATCAGTTAATAACCATCCCAAATGGCCGATACCCAAAGGGTAAAAAAAAATCAACTAGGCGGATAAGCTGAAATATCAAGTAAAAACACAGAGACCAAATGCACCCCAAAGAGATCATAATGCAAAGGTAGACCATACGGTTTGAACTAACCATGCAAATATTTTATGTATTTCCATGGCTTTAAGAGCCCAGATATACTAAGTCCATCAGATGTAAATTCCATGTTAATAATCAATAATTTAAAATTTTATAAATCCAGAAACGATAATTGTGAATAAGTTTCCCAAAGGAAATTTAGAATACTCTAACGCTAATCAGCTTATGACAACGTCGCTCACCTTCAAGCCAGTATGTGATATGTGACTACATCACAGAATCTTATCATTATATATCCTATGAATCTACCACGTGTTCTCAAGGAGTGGGAACAATAGGCGGGAGAGAGGGGTAAGGGGTTCTTATACCCATACCTATGCCTATACCCATACCTATATCCCTATACCCATACCTACCTACCTACACATTCATACAAAATAATCAAGCAGTTTCTTTACGTGGTAGCCAGTAGGCAAGAAACTGTGCATATATATTTCAAAAAACAACTCTGTACTTCAGAGCGTTCACCACAGCAGGTCTAACTCGGCTCCCGGCTCGCACCTGCATTTATTTGTGTGCGTGCAATGTGTGGGAGTAAAAGGGAAAAGAAAAGACCCACGATAAGCCAGAAATGTGTGCAGTGCATTCGTATTTGAATGATTACTCAAGATTTTCCGCGGTGATAATGGGGTAAAAAAGACATATTTTATGGTTAAAAACCACAGTTTTTCCCTATTATGATAGAATGAAGATTTGTTCACAATACTTACCTATGAAACCAATCTAAAATGGTCAGAAACAGCCTCTTCAATGCAGTTTTCATCCAAATATCATTTAAAGTGCAATAGTTTTCGTGCAAATCTACGATTTCTAGCCGGCTGCATCATAGAGTTAGTTGGCTTATGATGCATGCTCTTAATCCACCCTAACAAACTTTCTCCACACTTCCCTATCCTTGCAAACTTCCTTAGCTTAAACAACATCCATACACCAAGTAATTAATACCCTTTTATTCTCAAAACTCTTAATGTTTCTCTTTTTCACACATTCATCTATAATATTTAGCCTCGTCTTACGTGGTCTACCTCTTTCTTTAGATCCACACACTTTACCTTCATATATTTGCTTCGTCACTCAATCCACACTAATCCTCTCAAAACGCCCAAACCAACGTAAGACGTTTCTTTCACATTATTCTATTGGATTCCCTTTCAAATCGCACTCCTTTAGCACACATTCATTAGTAACTCTGTCCAGTGAGTTTTCCACATACATTTCTTAGATATCTCCTTTAAACCGTATTCATCTTGCTTTTGTGTTTCTCCTAAAAAACCATGCTTCACATTCATAAAATAATGTTGGCATCAACACACTTTTATATACTGCCATCTTTGTCAGCGTTGATCGTGATATTAGTCCAACACATGTCTGACAGAAACCTGGTTAGGTAATTTTCGTCATTTGTGTAACCATACAGATTTAATGTATACTCTTCAAGATTTGAATTCCATTGGGTAGTACCAAGGCATTTTAAGAAGGGTTGGTTGTTTTTTATGTGCCGGAACTGTCACAATTTTTATTTGTTACTTTTAAGGAATTATGAATCTTAATAATCTTGTGTAAAGACAAAAGTCCTGACTCACTAACTGATTCATCACCGTATCTCCTGGACCTCTAAGGCTATAATCTTGAAATTTGACATTGAGATTCCTTTCAAGTCATAGGCATCCGATGGTAAAGGTTTTTATGAAATTCAGCACTCAAGGGTTGATATGGGGGTCGGAACTTTGTAGTCTCTAAAGTAATATTATAGATGAGTTGGAAAGATGAAATTTGGCAGAAAGATAAAGAGGCTACCCAAAATAACCAGAAAAAACTAAAAATGGGAAATTTCAAAATTGGATTTCTAGAAATTGGGGGTTATGACTAGAAAAAAGTTTTAAGTGAGGTAGAAAATTAAAATTTCGTAGATAGGTAGCGAGACAACTCCAGATAACCAAATAAGACTTATATTTTGTTATTTCTGAGTGGTAGTTGGAAAAATGGCGGGGAGCAAGAAGGGATCTAAAATTTCACAAACTGATAGAAAAAACTACTTCTCAGTGTGGTAGAAACTGAAATTCAAAATGAATTTAAGGTGGCCACTCCAAATAACCATAAGAGTCTGAACACTTTAAATATCAAATGGGACCCTGGGAAATAGAGGAAAGGGTGGAGGAGGTTAAAAAAACACTTTTGGGTGTGGTAGAAAAGAACTATATAAAAAAAAGTTGACAGTCTGATGTTTAACCTGCTGATTTATATAATTTTGATGCTACTTGGCCGTACAAAGAATGGATCAACTGCCAATAGGTCGTACTGATCAATTCATTTAGAGCAAAATTCTGATCTATATAATTTTGACTTTTCTACAGCAACAAACATTTAATAACATTTTAACTGTTATATTTCAGAGTTGTTACTTTTAAGTCTTATCATTATTTTAATATATTAAGTGGTTTAACGGTGAAGAATAGCATATGGTTCCAATTTCGACAGTTCTACTGACATGTTAATTTCTAAATGGTCTGACATTCCACGCAAATAAGAGTGTGTTCTCCCTAATTTATATACTTCTCATTTCTACCTCATTAATATAGATATGAGGAAACACCGTATTGTCTGTAACACACGGTGAAGGTAAAAGAAAAGTTCAGAGGATGGAAATACCTAGTTTTTATTAGTTATGATACGTTATTGATTGTCTTCAAACTTTGATTTTAATAATGTGTTTTGATCAATACTTGTAATAGTAACGTTTTCACTATTTAACTGGTTCCCCAATCTTCACTTCCAAACTATCCTAAAAGTATTTTCCAAATCCTTTGAAATATAATTAAAAAATATAAAATTTGTTATTTCGTTGTTTTTTAAGCAACGCGTCCAACTAACCGTTCGGGTATACAACTATGTCCTAAACACGCTAATGCATTAGTGATGAGAATGGTTGAATTTATATGAAGAGTACCCGCGTTTGCGTGGAAAACCACCCGACCACGATTCAAGCTCCGATTTCTCCATCATTGGCAGTCTAGTCTATTGCGAGAGTGACGCCTTAGATCATGTGGCCACTGAAGTGGGTAGTACTTTTTATTTAAACAAAATTATATTCTCAAGTAAACTTTAAGTTTTTACGTTTATCCACCCCTACTGGAGTTATCCTCACAGTAGATTGATTACTTGATGTTAGCCTTTGAGATCCAACCGAATCGAGAGGTCTTTGTTTATTGAAGCCCTTGGATTATGTTAGGTATTTAACCTCTAAGAATAGATATCAACTATTACTCTTTGGAATTCTTTCTATGTTCAAAGTGAGATCTAAAACGGTCGATTGGTTAATAATGTATCAGTCATGAACACACACATACACAAAATGACAAAACGGATCGGTATATTGCTTATGGGATATTTATACGTACAAAAATAATTTATTTACCTTTAATGCCAATAAATTTATATTGATTAGTAATTATTATTACATTAAGAGCGCTCATTCATTACGCACTTAATGCTCCAAATATATTTTTAAGCTTCACGCAAACTCGAGTAACTGACTACCTTCCACATTGACCTCATTACCCCATTCTGTTTTGTTTTTTTTCCTCAAGCCATAATATGTGGTTTTCAATGTATTACTTCCATACAGTATATCTAGGGGAAGTTGTCTTATATTCGGTTTTTGTTCTCTGCTTGTGGAGCCAATACGTCAGGTATCGTGTGATACTCTACAAGCTTGAAAATAAAACTGGATACACAATTAGCAAACTTAAACTCAGGGACATAAAGTTTGTACGTTGACCAACAATGTTTACATCACAATTTTCCATGAATTTACAAAAGGTAAACGCTTTTCAAAAAAAAAAATGTAAGGGTTGAAAAAATACAATGATTACACCTAGTGGTACTATCTTGAATGTTTGACTGCTATAGTTCGATTATTTTATTAATTATATATTAATTTAATTAAATGTGTTCTTCTTCACAGAGCTATTTTATTTTTTCATAATCAATTTATATTTTTACATATTATACATATATGAAGTTTTGTCTGAACACAGTTTATCATCTTGTTCTAGCAGAATGTAAGCACCCAAAGACAAACATTTCTCCTTGATTGACTCGCCAAAAAAAAAACCCCTTCAAACTTACGTGTATTTTTAAAGTTAAGAAAGATTTCATTTATAAAAAAAATTACAGATAATTAACGTGATGTTTAGCAATTTTGTGCTACATCAAGTATTCAAAAATGTGTACATTTACTAATATACACAGTTATTATGAAATATATTATATTATTAAAAAATTAAGTTTATAATTATGAGTAAAATAGATGAGGTTATACAAATTAAGGTTTAAGTTAATACTTATTGGTAAATAACAAATTATAAGTGTCCATCATTCCAAGTTTGAAAAGACAAAACCTTCTGATTTTGAGGTAAAATTCACAATTATTGTGTCTGATCATATTTCCTGTCATTCTTGTAATGCCTAAAGTCACAAATTCAATTAAAAGCTTAATGTTTATAATAAGGCCGTAGCCAAGGAGGGGGGTTTGGGGGTTCAAATCCCCCGAAATTTTATGAACAAAAAATATATAACTTTATTTATGGTTCAAACCATTTCAAAATTAAGATACAAGTACAAATTAGGGAACTGTGCTACCATAAAAATCACTTCAAAGAGCTTTTAGAGACGTTTAATATTTACAATTTTTCCTAGCCCTCGGCAGTTAGGGGATATTTTACCATAAAAAAAAATCAGAGAGCTTCTAGAAGTATTTAATATATATAATTTGTCCTAGCCTCTGGCAGTTAGGGGGTTATGTTGTCATAAGAAACACTTCAGATAGCAGAACTCTTTATCATTTAGAATTTTTCCAGCCTCCGGCAATTGGGGGATGTGCCCACTAAACCCCCCTGGAATATTTGGCTGGCTACGGCCTTGGTTTCTAAGTTATATAATTATGTAGCAAGCTTAAGATGGGAGTGTAGGGAAGATGACTTAAGATTAGTTTTTTTTACAGTTTTTATAGCAAAACATTTTTATTGCTGAAATAAATAAAATAATTCCCCACTAGGAAAATCCTATATATATTATTTATGTTGTCAACATCCCTTTTTATCAACTAACACAAAGCCTACAGCTATGAATAAGGTATCAGTGGATAGGATCTTTTTACCGACCTCTGACATAGCATACTCAGTTTACGTTAAAACATATTGTTTGTTTAAAATTTAACAATATTTTCGTATCAATTACCGAAAATAAGCTCTCTTTGCTATTTTGTGTATACACTTCGCTGAGTATTTAGTTTCAACAACCCAACAAAATANGAATGTGCGAAAGTTTCGCAAGGGTTTACTGGTAGAGCTTATTATTATTCACGCGGTAACATCAACATTTCTTGAATCTATGTCATAATAAGCATAGTGGCACTAGATCAGAAACCTTTGCCATTGAGGAGAAAAAGTTATCATTAAATTTCAGGACACCCTCGACATACATTCAAAAACTGTTGCGGTGACCATGTGAATAATATTAAACTCTTATCTTTACACTAGAAAATAATTTGATATCTTTTGACCAAAAAAAATGTTTTTATATACAAATTACAAAATTACTGCCTTTAGCTTGAGTTCTCTGCACTCCCACCTTAATAGCTTAAAGCAAACATACGTATGTTCTATTCCTGCCTCCGCATGCATTGTTTACCAACTGTCTCTCCTGTAATGTAGGCAGACATTATTAGGCTCATATTATATGACCGGGAGAGAACATGTATGACATGTTTGCATAATAATTACCACTCGTTTCGTGACAGTGTAATGACCACACGCATAACTGTGATTACAACTCATAGGCTCAATATGATAACTTTCTTTATTTGCTCCACGAGATGCGGGATATCCTTATTCAATAACACTAATGAGGTAGGGACGAGGAGGATAGATTTTATAGGAAGTGTACCCAAAATTGCTTGGAAAGAAAATGGGTGACCAGTACTTTTGGCTGAGATTCAATCCCCGACATCCCCATCACTGGAAAACCAGGTTAGATGAGCTTGATATTTAGTATGCATGCCCACAAATATGGGGTACGTATTTTTTTTTATTTACCGCTTCTTAGAAAGGTATGATTTTTATATTAAATGTGCCCGAACTTTCTTGAAGCGAGAATAGAAAACCATCCCATAAAAACACCCTTAATACACTTGACCAGGATTCAATCCTCGAACTCCCCATTACCAGCAAAACAAACTAGCTTAGATTGATGCTAAGGGCCAGTTTCATAGTCAGATTTAGTACGCCTCAAGTGCGGCGCTATACTAAACACATGACGTCACCTACCTGAAATTGAATGGAATGGGCCAGTTTCATATGCGAAACTGGCCCATTCCATTTTGGTCTAGGTAGGTGTCGTCCTGTATTTGGTATCGACTCGCACTTTAGGCTCACTAAATCTGACTATGAAACTGGCCTTTAGAACGCCTCAAGTGCAGTGCTATACTAAATACAAGACGACACCTACATAAACTATAATGGAACGCCCAGTTTCGCATATGAAAGTGGCCCATTTCATTCTGGTCTAGGTAGGTTTAGTCTTGTATTTAGTATAGCACCGCACTTGAGGCGTATTAAGTATGACTATGAAACTGGCTCTGGTATAGGTATGTGTCTACCGATTCTTGTGACGTATAGCCAATAAGGTATAGGAAAAAACAGGGGTTGTAATGTCACAGTTTCCGAGAATACAACCGTTCTATGATTTGAATGGGCCGACTGCTGATTTTCTTTATGTAAATCTAACAACTTTAGAAAATACGAGTAGAAACTAATCATAGATCATGTAATCGTATAAATTAAAGCTATACTATTTTATATTATATTATACTGACAGTGATACTATCTGTCAATAATGACAGCTGCAGGTAGTATGACTTGACATATGAATAGATGAAAGTAGATCTAGAAGCTGTTTAAATTGTAATGTTATACCATCATAATGTGCTCTCACATTATCACGCTAGTCAATTTGAGTCTGATTTTGATTACTGATAGCTAACTTCCATTCATCTGATAATATTACTATCTCGGTACAAGAGTAATGCCGGGATCACTATCAAATTAACGTAACGTTCACTTAAAGTTAACTTAACGTATGTGTGATCACGATTCACGTAACTTAACGTAACAACTCGAGCCAAACATCTTCATTCTCGAGTATGATCTGTGATTTGTACTAGTTGTACAGTGATGATCTGTGAAAGTTTATAGTTTTCAATCGATATAATAAATATCTATTACAAATTTTTTTTGATAAATTTAGCTTTCCTATTTTAGTATAATTATTTTGTTTCAATGTCTGATCATTAGTACTTACGCTAAAGAGTAAACATTGGTCATAAAACCAACAAATGAGTTACTAAATATCCCTGATGACGACACTCGCATAATGATTGGCTGGCTAGATCACGTGATACCCTTCAAGTAACGTAAAGTAAAGTAAAAGACCTCCCAGGACATCTCTTACGTTAAGTTAACTGCAAGTCAACGTTAAGTTAAGTGCATCGTGATCGCTTCCATTTAAACACACAAGGAGGTTCTTTA
>CABFWB010000411.1:270832-313204 GCA_902151455.1 Timema bartmani | reverse complement strand
TATAGTTATAGTTCACATTTTTCTGTGTTTTACATATGAGTAGATTGCTTTTTTTTCGTTTTGGTTTCACGCGATTGTTATGGCATCATTTTATGGTCGTACTAGTTTGACATCTTAGCTCAGTTGGTAGCGTGGCGGCCCACTGAAATAAGGGTCCTATGTTCGATTGTCAGCATGTAAAAAGATTTATTATTGGTGAAATGTGGGTACCTTCTAGCACACTGATGAATTAAAGGCCAAGGGTTGGGTGTTGTGTCTGTTCTAGATTTAAGATAGTTTACAAATCGTGTGCTGATATAATCAATTTGTTCAGAAAGTGTACGTTAAATACCTCAAGTAGTAATAATAGTAATAATAATAATAATAATAATAATACTGAAGTACCTCAGTTTAAGACGTTTCTCTTTAGAGTGCTTATCAAATTATTACACCTCTCAATTATTAGTGCTTGCACTTGCCTTGATTTTAAAGGCATTTTCGGCTGTTTTAAGGCTAGTAACACAGCAGCATTTTTTTTTAAATATCTACTTTTGATTAGTTTCTTTAGCCTCGCGCTATTGTGCCCTTAGTAAATGATAGTGTAAATATGTTTTCAGTCTTTTATATTCACTAGCAAGTACTGAAAAAAAAAAGAAGCTGTGATTCTCTTTAAGGTGATACAGTATTAGATTTACGCTGGTGGTATGGGACCTAGAGCATCGTATTAGCGAGGTGTGCCTGTATTTGCTATCAAGGAGTCATATAATATTACTTCTACAAGACCCGCCTCGGTGGCGTAGTTAGCTAACGCGCTGGTAGTGATGAGCTAGGCTGCTGAGGATGGGTTCGAACATCACTCGGGTGAACTGGGGGGGGTTATTACCTAAATGGTTTTTCACTCTCCCTCCACGCAAATGCGGATCCACTTCCTCTGAATTCAACCTTTCTAATTCCTAACCCTTCATCGTGATTAGTACTTAAGCGGATAACCCGAACGGGTTAGTGAAACACGGTACTAAATAATAATAAAAAAATACTTGTCCAAGCACGTTAACACACATTTCATAGCTGTCAAGTGTGTCACAGCCGATGCACACGCTTCATTCAGATTTGATTGCGCACGCCATAAAGTCGCATATTTTATCTTGTCATGGCAACTGGCCGTGAAAATAGACAAACTATAGACACGAGTTGACAAAGAGATAAGAGTTCTTTTGCCGGTTGGTTACACTATTAGTACTAAATTCTTTCACACTCTTTCTCCATGCAAACTTGGGTGTATTCCCTCTAAATTCCTCCTTAGTTTTCCCTAACGTAAAGAGTGTAACTATACGGATAGTCTAAACCAGTAGTAAGACGAGGTGCACATCAATATATACGGTTATTACAAAAACAGATTTTCGGCAGCTAGTTAGTCAAGAGTTCAATTATATAAATTATAAAATATCTCGAAAACGAATCATTTTAGGAAAAAAGGGTTTCAAACAAAAGCTATTGGTTTTTGATAGGTAAAGAGAGCAGCATTAGCTATTTTGGATTTGGTTGATGTCTTCGATGTTATTTCAAGGTCAACTTTATTTTCTTAAATGAAAACCTCGAGTTTTTTTTTATCGACATTCTATTCTACACAAAAGAACAAACAACTTTTGCCTGAAACTTGTTTTTATTTGATAACAATTTTCTAAAATATTTTAACTTGTAGTTTTTATAACAATTTTTATTCAATAACTTTTTATTACATTATTATATTCTTCAATACGTTAAATGATATATTATTTATAAAATAACTTTAATGACTGTTCAAAATCTCTCATCACATCTATGGATTATTTTGATCATTTACCGTAATTTTATAAATAATATTCAATGTAAGGTCATAAGGAATAACATAATGCAATAAAATATCTTGAATAAAAATAATTGTTATAAAAATACGAGTTAAAATATCTTAAAAAATTGATTTCAAATAAAAAAAAAGTTGCAGGCAACGGCTGTTTGTTTTATTGTGTATAGTAAAATTTCATTAGAACATTTAGAGGTTTTGATTTTAAAAAACAAGGTTGACCTTGAAAGAACCTTGAAGACTTCCACCGAATAAAAAATAATTAATGATTTTCTCTTTACTCCTTTAAAACAAAAAACATTTGTTAAAAGCAACTTTTTCTAAAATCCTTCATTTTCGAGATATTCTAGTTTCTCAACCTCAAACTCAAAGATTTCTAAAAACATTAAAAAAAACACTTCATAATAAATTAATGCAATACCGGATTTATCCATCCACTATGTATAAAACGACCGCTAGAGCTCGTGACTAAATTACGTCATGTAAATAGGTCAGTCAATTGTTTTCTGTTAGCCGTGATTAATGGATTTTTTTTATTACCTCTACTTAAGATGTAGCTTCAAGACTTTCATTTAGCTGGAGGAATTGTTTTTTTTCCACTTGTAAACGTAACTGACTAAACATTTTATTTGTGGTGCGTTTCCAGTCCGTTAATTATTTAACTTTTAGACACAACGTGATTTTTACTCGTGTTTATTTCTTCTTCGTTTATTATCGTCTGAAAACTCTAGGACTATTAAACTATATAAATATTAAAGTTACGTATTTCAAAGTCTATATAGGTAGCTTTCGCATAATTATGCCCTCTGGAGGGTGGAAAGGGGATTTTATAATCCCCACCCCAATCTATAATCATCACTTCTAGATTTTTATATAATAATGCTTAAATTGTTTGTTTTTGTTGTGTTTTTGGGTGGGGGAAGGGGGGGCGGATGGAGGCTGTAATATTATTACTAGTAGGCTAAGCACTTGCCGATGCTTCGGAACAGTCTACTTTTTATAGGAAGGACCTTAACTTACAGATAGAAAAGTTATTTTATCTACTTTCACGTATTCATACGTCAGGTCATGTAATCTATGGCTGTCACTTTTGATATATATTATCAATACCTATAAAATAGTACTAATTATAAAGTAAAATGTTATCAAATTTGGCCGAAAAAAATATTATGTTGTATTTTATACAAGACCCTTCCTTTAATAATTGGACTGTAGCTCAAACAATGACAAACTTATCTTGGTCACAGTCAAATGTACTAATAGTATAGTCAAAACAATGGACTAATCCCATCTGAAATAATTTATATTGATAGACTATGTAAAAAAAACCAACCCTACCAAATGATAAGCAAAAACGCAGCCATGAAAACAAATTTAAATATTTTTTTAAAGGTATCCAACGAAAACATATTTCCGGGTCCTCTTTTTTTTTTAGATTCACCCCGCAAATCGGCCTTCGCTAATCCCTGCCATGACAATGAGTATTATTGTTATTAAATATTAAACTTCCACACAACTTTTAAATCATGGCTACGCCACTGATCTGTGGCTTTTCAACCAATTCACATAGATTATTAGTTTTTATTCCCTTTGATCACTATTTTATCTCGTAAAGTCCTATTTTCAATCATCCCCACTCTGTTAAAATATACATGGAAAAGTAATACTTGGCTTTGGCCCTACATTGTGGTAATGTCGACATTGGGATGTACCCTCCGTCGAGATTGTAAGGTAGCAACTTACTGGTTCACGCCCGCGCGTCTAGGCAAACTATTCTGCAGTCATGTATGGAGGTATAGCATACCGCGCAGGCTGATTTATAAAGTTGCTACCTTACAATCACGACGGAGTGTACATGCAATATCACCTCTGAGGGAACTGATGACTTATGAAGAAAATCTTAATCTTCACTCTTTCTCGGTTAACTGTTGCTAAATATCCCCCCCCTCACTTGTCGGAAGGTGGTGTGCTGGCTAAGGAGTTACTGGCAACATTGACGAACCGGTGTTGCAAAATTTGTCATATATCCGAGAGGAAACTAACCATACTAAAACAAGAGAATGACACTTCTGTTTCCCAATTGTTTTTTTTTATAGCACCGCGTCATATTACTAGTTTCGCTAGTGAATTAGGGATGAGCAAGGTTGAATTTAGAGGTTATTGTACCCACGTTCACATGTAGGGAGAGTGGAAAATAATTTTGAAAACACCACCCTCAGTACACCAGACTGGAATTCGAACCCTGACCTCCGTGTCCTTGGCAATCTAGTCTAACATGAGAGTGACGCCTTAGACCATGTGGACACTGAATCAGGTTTCCCCAATAGTAACCAAGCAGTTCCCTCAGAGATATAATAATTTTTCGAGTGTGGGCGAGACCATTTCTAACCCAATAGTGGGAAGATTAGTCAGTACTAATGTACCGTTGCCCAAGGGACGCCCGAATGTACTAATCGTACATCCTTTCCTTGGAGGCTCTTTTCATTTCCCGATGAGATGATAATAGTGTGTATAAGGATGTGGAACCAGTGGCAACACTTAAACCTAACTTACGCCTAACTAACCAAACCCTGGTGACCGTTGGGGTAATTCCCTTTTCTGGGAAAATACCCAAGGTACCAGCTGGGAATTGAACCCGGGAGCCCTAAGATCATAGCCAGGTGCACTGACACAACGTGATAGGTTCCCTTAGAAATGATATCAAGTGTAGTGGGCACGTCGAAAATCATACTTTTAAATTTCGCTCTTGTAAATATTTAATAAGAAACATTGGTTATAGTGTAACTCCGGTGGTTACGTGGAGGGATCCTCTTGCCAGATTTTTACAGTGGCTGAGAGGCAGGAGTTTGAATCTCGGCTCAGTGTACTGACAGAATTACCAAACATTAGTAAAACCGAGGATATATATGAATTTATTGTAGATGAAAAGCAGAGAGAGAAAAAAAATATATATGAATTTATTGTAGACGAAAAGCAGAGAGAGAAAAAAAAAATCTCGTAAACAAACAAAAACTAGAATATTTGTAAATTTGAGGTATCTAGCTGTAGTGTTTAAATCATCTGTTATTGCCTGGAAGAAAAATCAAACTGAATAACTAATCACGCTGATTCGAAAGCATCCCCCACCTTACCCCCATAAAGCTTGAGCCACATAGCGGTTATATATTTACCCATCAATCTCAAATCTTCCCAAATAGATTGTAAAATGACACTTGGACACGAGAATCGAACCTGGGACCTTAGGCTTAGAGTGCCAATACTCTCTAATGAGCTTTCCAAGGATCGTCCCGTGCTCATGGTAATTCTTCACTCATGTTTTACGGCAGAGTCTGTGATGGACGTGTGGATATCTTAGGCTACTAAGAGCTTTCATTGATTACCATGTCCAGGTGTCATTTTTCAATTTATTCGAATATAATTCAGATAATTATGATCATTCATCTCCCAAGCTTCGCCTTTCTTACAAACTTAGTTGCATCGCATTGCTTTTTTCCCCATTCCAAACCTTCGCCTTTAGTCACCGATTACATGACTTTGTTAACTATACCCTGATTTTGGGAGGAAGAACAGTATATATATTCATACGTCAAGTCATGTTATCTGAAGCCGTCACGTTTGATAGATATTATCAATACCTATAAAATAACATAAATAATATAGTAAAATATTATAACTGCTAGCCGCAAGGTAATATATTTCTATTTTCTAACCTGTTGTTCCAACCAAAATCAGGTTATAATTCTCTGGCCTTGAGGACGTTTCCTACCTGTGACGTCATGGCAGATCAAGATAGGACTTCCCATCACAATGAATTTACATTCCATTCAACGAATATTAAGGATATAACGTTGAAACAAAAACATAAATTCTAATGTAATTCTAAAAATTGTCCTACATTTTCACAAAACTATTTCTATCTTGTAGTAGTAGTAGTTTTTGTGTAAGGGTATTTTTTTATAAATCATCTACAACTTAGGCTATTTGGCATAGTTATGAAAATGTTCCGTAGATTTAAAAAAGTCCGTTGTAGCACACGTCTGTTTAGGTTAGTAAACAGGATAAAGGTAATTTTAAAAAGCAAGTAAATGTTTTCAAGACGCAAATAATAGAGTGACAGTGTAAGCTCTTCAACGGAAGCTTGTAATTATTTCTATTGACATGAATAATAATGCTTCTAAATCGTTGGAATCCTATTTGTAAATATGTAATTTTGTAAAATGATCCTCCTCCCGCTACTTGTGCAGATTTACAGAGCTAGTAGCAGTTAGTATTCAGTAAACAAACACGCTTTTACGTTTGAATTAAGAAATGGCTTATAAACAACACCAAGAAACAACAAACTACATGGTTTTACGTTTAATACCAATGAAACTTTTAATTAATTTTATTTAAAATTGTCAATCAGAATTGATTGTATAGCTTTATTTTAGTTTAAGGTAGTTGCGAGTGTTAAGCTGGTCCAGTCCACCCCTGATTACAAGCGTTCTAACCGGCCTCGTGGTATAGTGTTCAGAGCCCCTAGCTGGTGACCTAAAGGTCCCGGGTTTGATTCCCGGATGGTACTGTGGGATTTCTATCGAAAGTGGAATAATTCCCACGGTCACCAGGGTTTGGTTAATTAGGTTTACGTTAGGTTAGAATCTCCATTGGCTTCACCACGTCATATTCACTTTCATCATCCCCCGTCACCTCATCTCATCGGGGCAGGGAAAGAGCCACCACAAAAAGAATATACAAATAGTACAGCCGGGTGTCCCCTGAACAACGGTACTTTAGTACTGGCTAATCTTTTTGCAAACTGAGCTACAGATTGATGTAACCCAGACCCACCATTTTTATTATTATTATTATTATTATTATTATTATTATTATTATTATTATTACAAGCGTTGTAAGAGAGTGATATTGATGACCCCTACTTTCCTCACACTTTTATCGGCTCGAGATCAGAGGACAGGAAGTAAATCCACCTATACTTATTGCGAGAAAGTGGTTCTCTTCCCACTTGGATTACAGTATCTTGTGTCTTGCATTACATCCGTGGTGGCGGTTCGAGGTCAGCGACTCTTTCCGACGCATGAATCAAGCAAAACAGCATTCTACGCTGGGACGGAAGTAAACGCTTCGGTCAGAGAGAAAATATAAATCACTGTCAGGCCCCACACGGCTTAAAATACAATGGTCTATGTCGTTTTCTAGAACTACTTCTTTAATTTGTTTAGGCTTATACTCCCTTTTGCCCTTTACCTAAAACCACCATATTTTGTCATGTTAATAATAAAGAGGTGAAAGAAAACTGCGAAACTTTTAATCTAAAGGTAAAGAGGAAAGCTCGCTGCTGGTTCTCAAATATCTTAGTTTTCTGTTGTGAGCCTATCAAAAAATTACTGCACTTGTTAGAGAAAGGTTTGATCTAGAACCCTTTTCATCAAGGCTAGTTTTATAGCTCCACAAGTATGCTTAAAAAGTGGTTGAAAATTAGCTAATGTTACATTTTCACACATTCTTTTATATTAATCAATCTAAAACTATAGGATTAATTAGGGAAAAAAGGCACTGTTAGAACCTTTTGACTCTATTTTGGCGTGAACCATATTTTAAAATAAAGCATTGTAGAATTAAATATTGTGTTAGATCTGAACGTCTATGCGGAAATTTCT
The DNA here is from genome assembly GCA_902151455.1 of Timema bartmani. NCBI lineage: Eukaryota > Metazoa > Arthropoda > Insecta > Phasmatodea > Timematidae > Timema > Timema bartmani. The sequence continues at coordinate 305,722 of CABFWB010000411.1, read as the reverse complement.
CACTTACCGAGGTGGTCCCCTTAAGGTCTGTATATTATTTTTTACTCAATAATTAAGATATTAGTTCAGTAGATGCGTTTATCTTTGTTTTGTACAGTACATACAATGATTATAACAGTTCTTGAATATATGTCATGGACATCGTGCTGTTCGACCAGGACATTAGGGCGAGGCCTGTAGCTTCATTTAAAAAGTTTCTCATCAAATTTACTCGTGAGAAATGACAAATGTCTAAGCACTGTTGGTTTTACTATGAGTAGAAAATTAAACTAAACGCATCTAATAAAGCAATTAAAAAAAATATTTTGGCCAATAATACAAATTCTATGAAAACTTCCGTTCCCCTTCATCTAATCTTAAGAGTCTTTCGCATGGGAAATTATATTCAGGCTTAATCTAAAACAGGTAAGGTATTAAATTGTGGTTTTCTGCATTCTCCATTCGACAATAGCGGAATTAGTATAAGCTTAATAGTTTATTTTAAAATTTTAAAATGATGGTTTTAAATTTTGATGTAATTTTGAAAATATGGCAAAATTATTTCAAAAGTCTCAATTCCATTATTTTCTAAATTTAGAACACACAAAATAGCTCCACAATGTAACGTCTTGTTCGAGCTGGACTTCTTACCTAAGTGGGGTGAGACGGGCTATTAAAATGATAAAATGTTTAGCCTTTAGCCCGTGTCTTACTACCCGTCCTCATATTCGCACTAAATTTATAGGAGTAAATAAAGTAGAACATAGAGGAGGCGTACCCATATTTGCACGTAAGAAAAGTTTAAAACCATAAAGGGAAAAAACCCATCAATATACCTGGCTGGGATTCGATCCCTGATCTCTTAAAAGCTAAACTCCAATATAAGATGAGACTGACACCTTTGTAATCGTGTCCAGTGGTACTGGCACTCACCAAAGCTATTAGTGGATTAATCTGTAAGGTAGGGAGGGTAGCTTAAACTAAATGCACGCGCATTAGCGTGATGGGAAACCACAGTGATAAATCACATGTGGGAAACCACGACCAGTACCGAGATTTGAACCTCTAACTCTCCGTCACAGGAAATCCATTCCAGTGTGAATCTGGTACCCTAGACTGTGTGAAAGGCTGTAATAGTCTATGTGTTATCTGGCCTACAAGTTTGATAGAATCGCATTCTTAAGGCGGACATTTAATGAGAATAATTGGAGGGGTTCTAAGTCGGCTATAATAATGAGGTCACCACCATTAATAGCACCTTCGAGTTAACAGTACTTGCAACGGTAGCTCCACACTGTAGGCAGGTGGTATTCAATTTGGGGAACACGTAACCCCAAGGGTACACGAATACATTTTAAGGAGTACGTTATACTGTATTTCTAATTTAAAACTGTATCTTGGAAGTCATCTATTTTATTTATTTTAGACATAAATTATAGAATAGAATATATAACTTGCATTATGCATTAACAATTTTGGGGGCAAAAAGTTGAAAAAATATATCTGGGGGTACGTGAACAAAAAAAAAAGTTGAATACCACTGCTTTAAGCTGTTAGTCCCACAATCGGCAAATACCCGTGCCGCATAGGTCAAGCTTCGAATGTCGACCGGGTACACTGTTTATTTTCTAATTTGTGTTTTATCCCTATTTTTTCTCTCTCCCCTTTCAATACTGATGTGGGTGCATTACATCTAGGTTTCTCTCCCAATCTCTACTCGTTAGAATAAGTCCTTAATAAATTTGGTGTAAGCCTCATGTGCATGCAAAGTGTTAAAAGTGCCTGAAAAAATTGGCCATAGAAATTAATATATTATATATAGGCTATATAATATATTATATATGTATATATCTGTAAATTCTTATGTTGTACCCTTCACTTACCCTGGAAGGTAGCAAACTTACTTTGTTTAGTTCCACTATGGTGTAGCTTATAAAATATGGTCATAGTGTAGTAGTCCACCAAGGTAAGACTGTTTGTCACCTTTCCTGGTAAACAGACTATACATAAAAAGAGCTCAAAATATTTTACAAACGTTTAATACGTATACAACTAAAACGTCTACAAACATGTACACTTGATTTTAATAAAAGTTAGATCCTGTGAGATAACAACCAACTAACACAATTTATTATGTGTGAATAACAGTTGGTTCATGTTTTCCGGTGACTAAAAGATCAGAGTTCGAATCCCGGTCAGTTGTACTGAGTGTGTGTTTTACCTCAATTATTTACCACTTTCTCTCAACGAAAATTAAGGTACATTTCCTCTAAAACTCTACCTTAGTCATTCTCATAATACTAGCGAAATACATGTGTTCGTATAGCTCAGACTGTTACAAAAACACGTCAGGAAAATAAAAAAAACACCTTTTGTTTTAAAAAAATTACCGCATCTTACTACTTTTTCAGGTTAAACACATATAAAAAAATAGTCTAAAGGGGTATGGATGAGAAAGGTAGTATTTTAAAGTTAATCTACCCGCATTTGCGTGAAAGGAGAATGGGAAACAATTTAGTAAAACTCAGCCTCAGTAAAGCCTATCGGGATTTGAACCGTGATCTCTCAGTCATAAGCAACCCAGTTTAACACGAGAGTGACACCTTAGACCTTTCAGCTACTGAAGTGGGTACATCTACTAGCCACAACTCTTTTATCACCGGAACCTGACCACTTTAATCTTAACACTACCTAAGCCTGAAGAAGTTCGTGCCTACCTAACAAGAAAATACGTTAAATACCTTCGCCAAGGCAATCTGTACGCTACATGAGAGATACACAAAATTCCACTTTCACTTCTAAGAGTGACGTTCAATGTCACAACTCTTGCATTATGAAAGTGTGTAATATTCGAAACGCTTGAAGGTGGATTCGCTAGCACCCGGCGCACTGACATGTATGTATACGAATTATGAATATTAATTTACTCTAGTTTTTTTTTGTTTGTGTTTTAATTGATTGTACTTTCTAAACGCCCAGGCTACTCAGCACACAAGCTACAAAGAAATTTAGTTTAGGATACTTCACCTATTAGTAAACACTACGTCTAGAATGTAGATATGTGTTATAGGTTATTACATTTATTGTTATACTGCTAAAAATAGCATGTCACCCGCTTTGGTGGCCACGTGATCTGGTGCGTCACTCTCGCAATAGACTAGAATGCCGGTGACGGGGAGATTGAGGTTGGAATCTCGGTCGGGTGTACCGAGGTTAGTTTTTCCAACATGGCTTTACACTTTAGCCATGCAAATGCAAGTACACTTCCTTGAAATATAGCCTTCCTTAGCCCCAAAACCATTAGTGTAATTACTACATAAGTGAAATAACCGAACGGGTAGTAAGACTCGTATCTGGTGGTTACTAACATTATTAAAACAATTTTAATATAATCATACATCAAGTCATGTTATCTGCAGATGTCACCTTTCATAGATATTATCAATAACTATAAAATAACACAAACAATAAAGCAAAATGTTTTAAATTAATGTTGGCCATGAGAAATATGTTTGAATTTTACAAACTGTTCTTCCAACCAAAATCAGGGCATAGTTCAAGCAGCCAGATATTTATTATGAATCATATTTATTTACGTATATATATATAATCAGTTTCAATATGTTTATTACAAGATAATATACCTAATACTAAACACCTAACTCACGTCTACATACATAGAAAACTTTAGGAGACCGTGTACACATAATATTTATTTTATTTGAGGTATTCATCTTAAAACTTCTGAACCAACTGATTATATTAACACATGACTTATAAAATAACTTAAATCTAGAACAGGCACAGCATCCAGCCCTCAGCAGTTAGTTCATCACTGTTAAAGGGAAAACACATTTCACCAATGATAGATTGTTCGGTCAAACCGATAGTCGAACCCCAGTCAATAGACAGAGAAGCTACTGACTGAGCTGATAAGACATCAGACTACACCTAGCAGATAGGCTTACACCATAAATTGAACCAGTAATGTCTTGAAAACGTTTATTTGAGCTGTAAATGGTGTTCGGGAATTCTGACTCATATTAACTCGATAAAATATGGCTATTGATATCAACGAGATTAGGTTGTTTTATGTTTTTTTTTAGATTGTAAATCTACTCTTTCGTTTTGGTCTTTCAATATCATGGCTAGTTTGTAAGACTTATATTTAAGTTAGTGAAAATAGTTTTTTAACACTAGCCTTTAATTGAACATACTTCTAGTAGAATAAATATATCTCTCAAATTAAACATCACATATATTAAAATGAATCACTTAAAATATGAATATTATTTTGCTGATTAGTTAAAGTAAATATAAAATCATTAATGTAACCTAGCCTGAAACCATTAGCCTATATTTTTTCGATTGAAAGTTATTGCCATGTTTCTCAAATTACGAACATCCTGTATTGAAACAATAAGTCAAGTCTGACGCCATCAAACTTTTGAACAATATCAACCTCGAGGTAGTAAAGAATTGGGTTCTGATAAGAAAATCTGTTCAGTAATTAATTTTGAATTAAACTCAAATCTATTGTTTTGGAAAACTAAAAACTAGTGTGTGTTTTCTTTAGTGAATGGTTTTCACCCTGTGATAACTTCTAATATTATTCATTTTTAATTTTTGTTCTACGATCATTATTGACGTACTTGTTACGTTATGAACGTGGAACAAACATTTAGAATACGTGATAACGTATATAATACACAGAAAATACATTAATGAACGTAGAACAAATTTCAAGAATAAATAGTATTACAAGTTGTCATAATCATTACTAACCTCAAACATAAAAACATAAATATATTCCCAAATTCCACAATTCTAGTATAAGACATATTTGCTATTTTTTTTAANTTGACGTACTTGTTACGTTATGAACGTGGAACAAACATTTAGAATACGTGATAACGTATATAATACACAGAAAATACATTAATGAACGTAGAACAAATTTCAAGAATAAATAGTATTACAAGTTGTCATAATCATTACTAACCTCAAACATAAAAACATAAATATATTCCCAAATTCCACAATTCTAGTATAAGACATATTTGCTATTTTTTTTAACCCCTTTTAACTCACAGTCTCAAATATTTAGTAGGCAGCTATGAACGTAACTGGATAAGATACAAATTGCTATAATGATTTGGCACTTTTTATTGAGTAATTCTTTTTCCCGTTAGACACAATAATATTTAATCTAGCCCAAGCATGTCTAGGTCAAATACAACTTTAATTTTCACACCAAAATATTCTTTTGGAAAATAAAAACCTTTTCTACGGCCAACATTGATATTATTTAACTGTACTATTAGTATTATTAATTAGACATTGATATTATCTATCAAAATTGACTGTTGAAAATCACATTATTCTATGCATTAATGAGTTAAAATTTGACTGTAGGTAAAATACATGGTTGAGATTCATCATCATTATCAACTGTTTCCCGCTTGTAGCTGGGTAACTTTAGTAAAATCCCTCCATCTTCCTCTTTTATTAAACCACTTTTCCTACTTTGATTCCCTAACTCTTCTCCTCTCACTTGCACACTTTATGTTATATGTTCCTATTTCTTGAGCTCCCTTGTGTTATTTTTCCTACATACTTCATTTTCATAATTTTCTTTGTTGTTCTCTCCTTTTCCATCCTCATTACATGATCATACTATCTCAACCTAGCTTCCTCTACTATATAATATAGGCCTACTCCTTGTACTCCCACTCATTCCCGAACAGCTTTATTCCTAATCCTTTTTCTTCTCGTGACAGCTAACATGCTCCTCATAAACCTCATTACCATGACCTTCACTTTCCTAGTCTCTCTTACATCCAATCTCCATGTTTCTACTGCATATGTGAAAATGGATACAAAATGCGCCCTGTAAAACACTTCCTTACACTTCAAGGGCATAACAGGTCTCTCACACACCTATAGAACAACTCCCCATGCTGCCCTTTTCTTATTAGATCATCTATACTCCCACCCTACACCTCAATAACGCTTCCAATATATATATTTTTAGATTAATGAGTGAAATTTAGGAGTGTCTCAGAAATATTCAACTGAACGGATGGAAATACCTTGATATATAGGACTAGTACTTATATTGCCTATTTATTTTCTGTTGAATCCTCATCGTGCTTCTTCTTCTGTAAGATCTTTTTTTCTACCACAATCCTACTATACAAGGTGTTTGAAAACTCAAGGCCCAAACTGCACATATATCTTGTTTGAACCAAAAGTAATACATAATTCATTTACACTTACATCCGGAAAACTATGCTAGTACCACTAAATTGTGTTTAAAGTTTCGGCGTACAGTGCTAGAGAGAAAAGCTGTTCAAGCATGCGTGCACAACAAGTTGCGTAGGAGTTAGGCGCGCGGCACTGCACGTGTAGTAATGTCAAGTGCGTTCTGGTTTGTAGGACCCTCAGAACATATTCGCATTTATATATGGGCTGATGTGTTTACTATTAATTGTTGTATGTTCTGTTGCATGCTGCAAGATGTCGAGGTGTGCAGTGCCACGCGCCTAACTCCTATGCAACCTGTTGTACACGCATGCTTGAACAGTTTTGCTCTCCTGGCGCTATGCACCGAAACTTAAAACACAATTTAATGGTACTAGCATAGTTTTCCGCATGTAAGTGTATAGAGATTTTGTATTACTTTTGGTACAAACAAGCTATATGTGAAGTTTGAGTTTTGAGTTTTCCAAACTCCCTGTTTAGTAGTAATTGTTTTAGAAAAAACGGCCTTTTTGACTCTTATTTCTACCAAAATTGAGTATATTTAGTTGTTATTAATTAAAAATCTTTTCAGAATGTTGAGTGTGTTCGGTGAGGTGGAAAAGTTCAATGACCCTGTAGACAGGAACATACCTGGAGACGACGAGGATATTTTGGAACCCTCGTTTTCTGGGTTAGACCTTGAACCCCCTCCAGATCATCTTCTTCAATATGCCAGGCTCCATCTTGAGGAACTGCCTGACACCAAGGAAAGCGTTATTCAGGAGTTTAAGGATTTTATATACGGTGAGTTTCACCTTAAACCAACTTTGTTTCTGATTTAGTATATAAAGTTCCATTTTTAGGAGTATTCATATAGCAGGTAAAACTTTATGTAAAGGTTTTAAGGACATTATAACGTTACTTTACAATAAACTATACCAAAATATTAAATAGTAATGTAAGAATTTAGCTTTTTATGAATAATATAATTCAGATAAGTTCGGTGTTCATATTATATATGTTTTATTTTGTGCATATATTATAACTCTAGATAAATGAGTTTGGACCCTTTACTATATTGTTTAAGCTATCAAGGTATACATTTGTGTCACTAAGAGATGGATAGTAAATGGACTGTACAGTTATACCGGTTCACAACGCCGTAGCCAGTCGATAATTTCAGGGAGGGTTTGGTGGGTACATTCCCCAATTGTCCGAGGCTAGAAAAAAAATTCTAACTGATAAACGGTTCTAGAAGTTATCTGAAGTGTGATTTTTGGCAACATAACCCCCTAACTGCCAGATGCTAGGAAAAAATCTAAACATTAAACATCTCTAGAAGTTATCTGAAGTGTTTTTTTTCCAACATAACACCAAAACTGCTGAAGGCTAGGATAAATCCTAAACATTAAACACAGCTAGAAGCTATCTGAAGTGTTTTTTATGCCATAATAGCCCCCTATTTTCCAAGGTTAGGACAATTTCTAGATATTAAACATCTGTAGAAGTTATCTGAAGTGGTTTTGTTTTTGCAACATAAAACCAAAACTGTTGAAGGCTAGGAAAATATTCTAAATAATAAACACCTCTAGAAACTATCTGAAGTGTTTTTTTATGGCGTCATAGCACCCTAAACTGATGAAGATTAGGAAAAATTCTAAATACTAAACAACTCTAGAAGCTCTCTGAAGTGCTTTTTATGTTAACACAGCCCCCTATGTGTACTTCTATCTTAATTTTGGTATTGTTTGAACCATAAATAAAGCCATATATATTTGTTCATACAAATTCGGGTGGAGGGGGGGGAGGTAAGCTATCCAGGGGTCATCCCGTGCCCAGGGTCATTATTCACTCATATTTTAAGTCAGAGTATTTAAAAGACGTGCGGAAATCGTCAGCTACAGTACATATGTGTGATCAATTAAAATCACGATCTATCAGATAACACAGCCATCATCGACTCTGGAGGACTTTATATTTCGTTATCTGATAGCTTGTGATCTTATTTGGTCACTCATATGTAGCTGACGATTTCTGCACGTCCATCACAGACTCTCTCTTAAAATATGAGTGAAGAATGACCCTGGGCATTGGACGATTCCTGGATAGCTCAGTGGTAGAACATAGGCGTACCAAGCTAAAGGTCCTGGGTTCGATTCACGTATCCAATTGTCATTTTTCAATTTAGATAATACAGTAGACTCACGATTAACCGAGGTAATTTGGACCGATCTTACCTCAGATAGCAAACTGGAATGTTACGGAGCGTGTAGGATTTGTAGGTTATAAATCACCAGAGCTTACTGGATTTATGTGCATTGTTTGTAAGTTTCAAATTATTAATTTATGAAAACACATTACATTACAAATTATTACATTTACTGTATTATAGAGTCAAGTTAAATTTGCATAAATATTGTGTTAACTTAAGACACTTTGACAGAATGAGTACCTCGGTTAACACGGATCCTTGGGGCTCGGATAATTGCGAGTCTACTGTGTAATCATATTCACTGAAGATTCTATTATTGGGCTAGGTACTGTAGCGATATTTAAAACCATGGATAATAATATGGATATCTTAGCCGTTAGATCAAGGAAAGGTTGAAACAATGATCCAGAGGATGGTTTCTTGTCTATAAAATATTTTTAAATACACATTTTAATCTTCCTTTAGGAATATAACACTTAATTAAAGCACGTACCTTCTGTATTAATATAGCTAAGAATATCAAACTCAGTCATTTGATACAACTAAGTTTACTATCTGAGTAAACCAAACACAAATGTTAAATTATTTTTAGAAAGTAACTACCAATATTGAAACAAGGTATATTAGTAGGCCTTTGAACTTAAAAGAAAGACTCTCGTAGCTCTGGCCTTCCAACATTTTTCTTTAACAAAAAGAAATATAAAGGATTTTCATTATTTTCAGAAAGAGGAGACGTAATGCCACATAGAATGGATGATCCTTTTCTCGTCAGGTTTCTAAGAGCACGAAGGTTCAACGTGGAAAAAGCTTACCGTCTGGTGAGCATGGTATCTATAAGATAATTCGCTTTGCTCGTTGGGGGCTCCGCCCCCAAACTTCCAGTGAGCTTTCTTTGCAAGTGGATGTAAACTAATGTAATTTTAGAGCCGTTTTTTTGATAGGTCTTACCGTTTAGCCACAAGAGACCTCCAAAGAAAGGTCCGCACCGACTTTAAAGTTTTGAATTTTTTTGGAGGCTAAATTTTTTTTAAAAACTTTTTGGGATTTTACCGTCGGTTACAGGCTAGAAGCTATAAGTTTGCCAAATTTAAAGTTTCTAGCTCATCTGGAAATGGGCAAACATTAATGTCAGTGAGTGAGTGAGTCAGCCATGTGGCTTTACAGTAGTATAATTAACAGAGAAGGCAAATATTGTAATAGTATTTGTGTTATGTGGCTAATGAAAATGACCGGATGTGTTACTCAAACATTTGGTTCATAATTTTTTTTATAGCACCGGGTCTTACTAACCGTTCGGGTTATACGCCTATATTCTAATTACTCTAAAGTGTTAGGCATTAAGAAGGCTTAATTTATAGAAAGTGCACCCACATATGTGTGAGGAGAGAGTGGAAAACAATTTATGAATAAACCACCCTCAGTGCACCCAACCGGGTTTGAGACCCGATCTCCCCGTCTTCGGCAGACTAGTCTACTGAGAAAGTAACGCGTTAGATCACGTGGTCACCGAAGCGGGTCGTTAATCATCCGATTTGGAAGGAAAGTAGGGAATGGTGGGGGCCATTGGTTCCTTCCTGGACGGATTCAAATATTCAAAGCAATGAGTGAAAAACTCGTTCAATAAAAGTAAATTTGATTACTGGTCAGCGACCTTTTTCAAACAAGAGAGCTGATTTAACGACTTTTTTTTTTAGCACCGCGTCTTACTACCCGTTTGGGTTATATGCTTATGTACTAATTATTCTAATGGTTTAAGGGATTAGGAAGGATATATTTATAAGCAATGTATACACATTTGCGTAGAGGCAGAGTGGAAAATAATTTTAGAGGAAACCACCCTCAGTAGGTTACACCTGATCAAGATTCGAACCTTGGTCACCCAGTTATCGGTAGTCTAGTCTACTGTGGGAATAGCGCGTTAGACCACGTGGCCACCAAAGCGGGCTACTAACAATATTGAAACCAACAGTTCAATTTTCAAAGGAAAGGCCTTATGTGAAAACTAGAAAAACGATTCGATCTACTTTCACGTATTTTTTTATATCAAGTCATGTGATCTGGATCTGTCACTTTTGATATATATTATCAATATCTTTGACTAAACTATCACTAGTAATATATTAAAATTTTGCCAATGCTATTTGCATGAACATTTTTATTTTCTAAATGGACCTTATTTTGAAAATTGGACTGTACATACGTTAAAAATAAATATTTTATAGGTTATATTGACTTGAAATTGGAGTGAGATCTTTGTTTCCAGATGACAAGATATTACCAGTTCAAAGAAAACAACCCAGAGATGCACGATGAAGTAAATCCTCTTCATCTGAAATTCATTGGGGATGATGACGTTCTGTCAGTCTTGCCCTACAGAGAACAGACAGGACGGCGAATTATGATTTACAAGATGGGTGAGAGAAACATTTCTTGAAATCAAATCTTTAAACTTTATAAGAGACCACTGAAGATTTCAAACTGACGGTAAATTCAAATACATTCATAGGTAGGTCTACCCTTAGCAGACGTGGAGCCCTGGGAAAACTTTGTTTTTTTGTAGTCTTCAGTTATATGTATTCCTCCTCCATCCCCCCTAAAAATAATAATAAAATTTTGTTTTTGTTTAATATTACTACACTGGATATTATTGGGGAGACAGAGTTGTCATTCTCTCTTTATCTTTTGGTCAATCTTCCCTCAAATATAAGAGAAGCTTCTCACCTTTTGTTAATCGGAGTTGCCAGTACCTACTTCTTACCAGGAGGTCGAACCGGAACAAGAACCGGAACCGATAACCGAAATTAACATGTATTTTTAAGGAACCGGAACCGGGATCGGAACAGGAACCCAAAGAACACTATTCTTAAAAACCGGAACCAGAATTGGAACCGTTAAATGATTTTAGGTTAATAAAGGTTCTATCAAAATTAAGGCACAAGTACAAATTAGGGGTTTGTGTTACCATGTAAAGCACTTCAGATAGCTTCTAGTGGTGTTTAATATATATAATTTTTCCTTGCCCTCACCATTTAAGGGGTTATGTAGCTATAAAAAAAACACTTCAGATAGCTTCTAGAGGTGTTTAATATTAAGAATTTTTTCTAGCCTTCAGCCGTTATGGTGTTTTGTTGCCATAAAAAAAACTTCAGATAGCTTATGGAGGTGTTAAATATTTAGAATTTTTTCCAGCCTTCAGCAATTAAGGTGTTTTGTTGCCATAGAAAAACCTTCAGATAGCTTATAGAGGTGTTTAATATTCAGAATTTTTTCTAGCCTTCAGCAATTAAGGTGTTTTGTTGCCATAAAAACATTTCAGATAGCTTTTAGAGGTGTTTAATATCTAAAATATGATTCCTAGCCTTCGGCAGTTAAGGGGTTATGTTGCTATTAAAAACAATTCAGTTAGCTTCTAGAGGTGTTTAATATTTATAATTTTTCCTACTAGCTTTCGGCACTTAGGTGGTTAAGTTGCTATTAAAAACACTTCAGATAGCTTTAAGAACTGTTTATAATTTATAATTTTTTCTAGCTTCCAGCTTCTAGCTCCCCACCCCTTGAAATTATAGCCTGTCTATGGCCTTGCAACTGTGTCAAGTTTGAATTAAATTCGGTTATTGCGTTAAAAAGTTACCGTGAGACATGTCTACTACAGGCAGACAAAATGCAAACCGGTGAAGTTAAAACAAAGAACTAGCTTCACTCGCTCAATATATCAAACAAAATTATTATTTTTTATTTATTTTTATACTCTGACAATATTTTCTAGATCACCTATACAGGGAGCCTATTATACGAACGCCCTCAAAACGTGGGGTCCTGTGTGGCCGCAGTGTGTGCACAAACCTAAGGGTGTCCCTGTTCATAGAGACCCCAAATATTAAGATTAGTTTGTTAAATAATCCGGACTTTTATTTTTTAGTAGGAAATACCCTATTTTACACATCAGGTCATGTGATATGCTGATGTGACTTTTAATGTATATTATCAACACACATAAAATAACACTAATAAAATATCAAAGTTCTATAAATATTATCAATACCTATAAGATAACACTAATAAAATGGTAAACTGTAGTAAATGCTGGCCCTGAAAAAAAGTGCTTTGTATTGTTTAAAAGGCCATTTCTATGAAAATTGGACTGTATATATGTGCAATGTTCACAGGAAATTGGAATCCAAGTTTGTACTCAATGGACGAGATCATGAAAGCCACGGTTGCTGTTCTCGAATGTGCCATCCTGGAAGAGAGGGCTCAGATACTCGGGGGGATTTGCCTTATCGACATGGGTAACGTCAGCTTACAGCACGCCTGGAACATAACCCCCAGCATAGCCTCCAAAATTGTGGAGTTGATGGTGGTCTGTACAACACACTCAAAAAACCTAAACAGTTATTACTTAACCAATATAGCAGGGGATCCCGAATTTCTTAGACTGAAGGAGCCTTTGCACTAGAAAAATACATGATTATAATTATTTAAATTTATCAAAATTTATAAATCTTTACATTATTTAATTCACCATCTTCTTGGGTGTGTAGGATTAATAACAATGAAACATAAACATATAGTAATATAACAAAGATGAAGTGTCTTATATGTGCGATAGTTTGTGTCCTATCATAACTATAAATATTTATATGTATATATATAACTATAAATATATAGATATATGTAGGTATATCTCAAATTATTCAGCATTTTGGTTAAAAAGAAACAATTTTTTTTTAAATTTTTCTGGCATCCTACCAAATTCAGAGATCGTGTGACCACTGGTTTGACCTCTGGTTTGGGTTTATTATCATTGGGCACAAGTTTTTCTCAAATCTGTCCTCTCTGATTTCAGACGAGTTTCCCTGTGCGGACTCACGCTATCCATATCGTGAACCAATCTTGGGTGTTCGACATTATCTACACTATTTTTAGGCCTATGCTCGACGAAAGAATGAAGGAAAAGGTACGGTAAGATAGAGAAAAAGCAATTTAATAGCATTAGTAGTATATACTTTTTTTATTTAACATTTAGTTAATGCTGTGTCTCTTTTGAGGCTTTGCCCCTTTTGAGGTTATAACATAGCCAACATACATCTTCCAGTTAATCATAAATAAAGGAATCAAATACCGTACTTTATATTTTGTAAAGTATAAACAGCGGTTTACCTTTTTTAACAAAGCTTAATTGGCAAGCCAAACAAAGTCGGAACGGAGGGAAGAAAAGTTTATAAAGTTCCACGACATCAAGTCAAAACTCTGTGTTACTTTGTTTATCATATTTAAGTTTTAATGTTATATAAAACAAACTTTCATAGTTAGTAAAACTCAGTGGTATGGCGCGTACCCTTGAGGGTACACATATCACAGTTTTGGAAGTTATGCAATAATTTAATGACACAAGCTTGTAATTTTCAGCCAATGTTTGTAATAAAGAACCTTGTGCAAGCTGTCAATGTTACATCAAATTGAGTGGCAACTTTATATCATAGTGTTTCTTATTCGACACCTTAGTTTAGTTGGGAGCACATCTGTCTTCTGAGCTAAGCATTCGAATCCCGGTGCAACCAAACATTTTATAGTCAGTAAATTGAGTCTCTCTCCTTGCACAATGATGGATCTACACCCGGATAGCTGGATGTTTTTTTATTCTAGAATTAAGATATTATTTTAACTCATTTTTATATCATCTTAGTACGTGTCATGGATATACGCTTTTTAATTATCTAATGGTATAGATATGAGCAAGGTATAATCTAATGGAAATATACCTGCATACGCTAGTAGGGAGAATGGGAAATTATTTATGAAATAAATCTCTCAGTTCACTTGGTTGGGATTTAACCCCCAAATTTCTCCTCACAGGCAAACTAGATTTGATGAACATGCCACCTAGTCTCCGTGCCCATCAATATTGGTTTTATAAGATATATCGATTCTGAAAATGGCCTTAGTAAATAAAGTACACTTCTTATATAAGACGTTAGTATTAGTAACCACATTTGTGTGATGAGAGAGAGAGAGAGAGAGAGAGAGAGAGAGAGAGAGAGAGAGAGAGAGAGAGGGGAAACCATTTAAGAAAAACCACCCTCAGTAGACCCGACCGGGATCAAAGTTCGATCTCCCCGTCATCGGCAGTCTAGTATACTGCAAGAGTTGTGCCGTAGAGCATGTGGCCACCGAAGGGGTTAACACTTTTTGTCGTTTGGGAAGCTGTGTCACTCTAGTGTCTAATAAATAATAATTATATTGCAAATACAAAGATGAAAATTATATCTAACTATCTAATTATATATATAGGCCCTATTACTATAACTATAAAGGCCTATATTTATTTTTGGGTGATTGATAAGAGAGAGAGAGAGAGGAAGATATGTGTATGTATGGATGTGGAGGGTATTGGTGGGTTTTGTATTAAAATACGAAATGTACAGATTAATCGTGACCATTGACTATTAAAAATAATATAATTTAATAGAGTTTGACATTCTTGATATTATGTTACACACACTAGTTCAAATGATTTGAATCTTGAATACTATACTAAGAGCCATTTCAGATTTTATATATAAATATGGAATCCCCTTTTTGAGGAGTACCTCAATTCCAAAAGGGACTCAAAATTCCCAGGGGGATAGAGGGTTCGCAACTCCTCGACCTCTACTTTTCTCTGCCCATGGAAGAGATAAACCATTGTGCAAGGCAGATGTTAATGTGCCACTGTGTAGGATACCGTGAGTTTACAACCTGTACGGAATAAAAATAAAATATATTTTGTTTCAGATCTATTTCCACGGGGATGATCTCGATTCCCTCCATGCTCATATCGACCCCAAGTTTCTTCCAGCACGTTACGGTGGCGTGCAGCCTGAATTCAGCTACATGGACTGGATGGACTCCTTAAGGAACAATCCTCGCATTGTCAGAGGTCAGTGAATTTACCTTAGACTCTTCCTTGCTCCTGAAATCTAGTTCTTGAGCTGGGTAACTTTTATCGCATACATTGGTTGGGATATATTTGAGTTTACATTTTATGACCTTCTAACTAAAACTTAATTTTATTTTATCCGATTCAGTGGCAGCATGGTCTAAGGCGCTACTCTCACAGTAAACTAAACTGCCGATGATGGGTAGATCGAGGTTCAAATCTCGGTTGGGTGTACTGAGGGTGGTTTTTACACAATAATTTTCCACTCTCCCTCCACGCAAATTAGGGTACACTTCCTCTAAATATAACCTTCCTATTCCCCAAAACCAAGGTTATATCTTCTTTGTTATTATTTTCTCTATTCCCTTCTCCTAATTTTATATCAGCTTAAGTCTTCTATTATCTTCAGGTCTTTTTTTTTAGATATTCTCAAACTTTCCGATTGTATGGATTAAAATCAATCATCTTTATTACAAATAAGACCTATGATGGTGTAACATCATCGAAACATGTCGTTGTAATAGAAGACTAAAGCTGATATAAAATAAGGAGAAGGGAATAAAAAATAGTAACAAAGAAGATAAGATACTTATACTTAGCACCGCGTATTACTACCCGTTCGGGCTATACACTTAAGTACTAATTACGCTAATGAGATGGAAATTGGGAAGGTTAAATAGAGGAAGCTAGCCCTCATTTGCGTAGAGTGAGAGTGGAAAATCATATAAGAAAAACCACCTCCAGCTCACCCGAGTGAGATTTGAACCTCGATCTCCCCGTCCTCGACAGTCTAGCTCAACAAGAAACTAGCGCGTTAGCTAACTACGCCACCGAGGTGTGTAAGAAGATATAACCTAATAATGTATTACTCCTTACCAAATAAATATGAACATTATTAAAAATCATATAGGTCTACACTATTTCCTTTGTTCCTGATATGGTAAACAGCTGGGCTGACTGGATAAACCCCATATTAGATAATTTAATTTATTTAACTTTTTTCAATTGAAAATAAGCATAAAATTAAGTTTTTCATATATTAATTTTAAAATAAAATTAAATTTACAAGCTAAACACCTTTAGATTATTTTTAGAGTTCTGGTAAACAAAAATAAATAAAATGATTTCATGTTCAAATGGAACTCTGAATTATAAGCAAATTGTATGACTTATCAATTTCCTTAATTATTTGTATTTTTATATAACTAACTTGTATTTTATAGAAAATTATGTCTTAATATTATTAATGAACAGAAAATTTTATTTTTCTAAAATCAGAACCGAAACTTTTAAAATTTTGTTTGGAGAAACGAAATAAGGACTGATAGGTATTTCGGTTCAACTCTCTGCTACACGTGCTAATGGGAGGTTGTAGGTTATGGTGTTATGGTTATGGGCTGGAGAAGGTTGAATTTATAATAATTGCAATCCTACTTGTGTGGAGAGAGAGTAAAATAATTATAAGAAAAAAACCCTAATTAAATGTGACTAGGATTTGAAACCCGATATCCCCATCATCGGCAGTATAGTCTGTTGCGAGAGTTACATCTAAAATCATTCGATAATTAATAAATAGAAAATTAACGCTGTAGTATATATTTATAATATTTAATATATTAAATTATAAGGTCTTTTTCAAAAATATATCAAAGTTAACATATCTCTAAATTTTCTTACTATAACATATATTTAAACAATATTACAATTCACATCAAAATCAAACAAAGAAAAATGACTTGACGACTTTTTCATAAATTTATGTCTCCAAATCAAAGTATTGATTTGTATTAAGCTTTTTGGCTTTTAACTAAAATAGAAAACTCAGACAATTTTTGATTATTGATCCAAAACTCTAAATTATTTTAGAGTTTCTTTCTTAAATATCCTAACATTTGAATTTTGTTTCAAATATTAAATAGTCCTAAAGAGCTTCAAACAATAATTCCATAAGAAAACTTACATTTCTCCATATATTTCTTTTTTCAAATTTAGACAATTATTTAATAGATGTACTTTCACGTATTCATGTCATGTCATGTCATGTCATGTTATCTGTAGCTGTCAACTGTGACCTATTATCAACGCCTAAAATATAGCATTGATAAAATAGTAAAATTTCGTCAATTTTGGCCGCGAAAAGTATGTTTGCATCAATTTGGTGTGCACCACGCCCTATTACTTATATGGTATATCCACACTTAATTAAACTAATTGAATGAAGATGAGGAAGTTAAGCATATAGGATAAATTCCTATACATTTTCATGGAGAGAAAGTAAGAAACGAATTAGGAAAATAAACCCCCTTAACACACCCGAAAACCCCTACCTCGCCTACATTAGCAAACCAGACTAGACTAACTTCCCATCTAGTCCTTGTGTTCACTGATACAGATTCTTTAAATTGCAAGATTTTTTTTCAAATACTTTGAAGACTTTATTCATTTCACAAAACAAAATATAATATACAACATCATCCTCATCATAATAATCAATAAATGTGTCCAACCAGTGGCTGGCTCAATTTAGTAAAATGCCTTCATCTTCATCTATCCTTCCACCATCCTTCCACCATTCTTCCTCCTTTAGTTGCTTCCATTATTCTCCTCTCCCGTGCACAATTTATGTTATTTTCTCCTACCATCTCTTTCTTGGCCTCACTTTTAGTCTTTTTCTTACATACTTCATCTCCATAATTTTCTTTGGCATTCTCTCTCTCTCCATCCTCTTTACATGTCCATACTATCTCAGTCTTGCTTCCTCTACTATCTCATGTACTCCCTGTACCCTCACTCTTTCCCAGATAGCTTCATTCCTAACCTTTTTTCTCTTCATGACAGATAACACGCTCTTCTAATATACAACATGCTTTTAATGAATCAGTATACTCTTTTTTAGACCTATAAAAATCTATCACTAAAATGAGAACCAGCTTTTTAATTTATATTGTACGTCATAAAATAATAGTGGCCATTTCTTTCTTCATAAATTTTTTTTCTTCAAAACACATAATGATTTAAAACTTATAAGGTTTTGGAAATTTTAAGTTTGTTGATAATTTTATAAATAGTTTTGTATGATGTATGCAGTAATATGGGATGCTGTTTGGTCATGACTTTGTGAGTAGAAGGTTATACTTATCGATCTAATGTAAATGCTGTGTATACACACTTTTACCATTCTATATTTGTTTCTAATTCTTATTGGTATGCATTCGTCAGTTTAAAAAAAAAATCCCCTCTTGGCAAACACATCGACTGAGAAGAGATGGGGTTGTTTCTGATAGTGAAAAGAGCTGAATGAATACCAATTAATATACTATAGTTATAGATGTATAAATAGAACTTAACATTAATCAGTATATCATAATATTTAAATTTAATGACATAACATTTAAATTTAATGAAAACAGAATGTGAAATATACATGTTTTTTTTTGTTTGGTTTCAGAACTTGATAGTTTAGGATATACTTTCTTACCAGATGAGGTTAAAAGAGAATTCGACGACGATGCTGAAAAACTTCTACCCTTACCATCTAGAATAAAATGTTGGCACTGACACATGGAGCAGAAATATTTTGCACTTCAAGCATTGTTACTATATGTTAATTTTGTAAAATATTTTTAAAAAAAGAGAAATTATATTTCTCATCGTCATCATCATCATCATCGTTTCCAGCCTGTGGCAAGGTCACTGCCTCCATCTTTCTCTATCCTTCCACCATTCATCCCCTCTCACTTGAACACTTTCTGCTATCTGCTTCTCCCATCTCTTTCTTGAGCTACTTTGCGGTCTTTTTCTTACATACTTCATCTTCATCATTTTCTCTGCTGTTCGCCCCTTTCCTATTCTTATCACATGCACATACCATATCGGTCTTGTTTCCTCTACTATCTCATGTACTCCCTTTACCCCCACTCTTTCCTGGACAACTTCATTCCTAACGCCGTTTCTCCTTGTGACAACTAATATAATATGCTCCTCACAAAACACCACTCCCATAGCCTCCGCTTTCCTAGTTTCTCTTGTCTCATTTACATTCAATGTCCATGTTTCTGCTGCACATGTGACAATGGATACAAATTACACCCGATACAGCACTGCCTTACACTTCAAGTGTACTTCTTTTCTCCAAAGAAGATCTCATAAGCAACTATAGAACAACTCCCCCTGCTACCTTCATCTTATTAGATACTTTCTACTCCCACCCTTTGCCTCAATCATGCATCCAAGTTATTTTACACTCTACCGATCTCAGCTCTACTTCATCCAACTTTATATATTTCTACTAAGCTTTATTCTCTTCCTTGTTATTACCATCACTTCACACTTCGCCATGATATATTTCATTCCACACTCTTTAACTTCCTCATTCCGTTCCTGTTGTTCCTATACCTTCTCGCCCCCCCCCCATACCACTAAGTCACCAGCGAATATCAATGGTTCTCATTCTTTCCTCCCCAAGCTTTGTATTATCTTTCTATTAGACAAAATAAAACATGTTTTGTTCTGTGTGTAAATTTAAGTTAAAAATTAACCATCTTGTGGTCTACACCGATGGTCTTGGGGTAGAGTCCTTGCTTCGGGACTCGATGTTTGTGGGTCCAAACCGGGGTTTGATGGATTTCTCTTGAGCGATAAAAATCCATAGCACAACTTCCTTCGGAGGGGAAGTAAAGCCATGGGTCTCATTTCGATTGTGGCATGTAGAAGAACCCTGGAAATTATGTGAAAATAACTTTCCCGGCAAAATTGTTAGGCTTTACGCTCTCGCTAATTGAAATATTTTGTGGCACAATTGATTGAAATTATATTTCCTAATTTACAGTATTAGTCTATAAGTATAAGCACACATTCAGTGATGTTATTGTTTTCATAAAGTAAGAGTAAAATTTTTCCTTGTCATCTTTTCAACTCACGGTTGTTCGATATAAATCAAGTGTATTTTGTTTGATAATTGGTGAGGGTTTGTTAGATGACGTGTCATATAAAAAACGTTCAAAGTACTCTTTGAATCAAACAAATACAATTATTTTAAACTAGTAATTCTGTTACAAACGTTATTGACTGAGATAGAAATGCAATAAAAATATGCATGATATATTTTTTTACATCTAATGTATTTATGGAATAAAATTTTACTGTTAATATTTTTAATACTTTTTAATTAATTCATCCTTACATTTAAGCTGAACATATTTTAAACGTTTCCAGGAATTCACTGGATTTCAATCATATTCTTATATTTGTATGTTCTATTTTGAGTTTTAAGATATTCTAAAGCTTAAAATTAAATAGAAAATAGAAAAATATTGCTTTTTTTATAAGGAAATTGATGGTAATATGTCCAAACTAAGAAATTTTAGAAGGAAAAGATTTTTTTTTTTTGCTGGCTGGAAGAGATTATAACCTTTCCACAACTTTACTGACTTAGTCGGTTATTCCATTTAACTACTTTGAGGTTTAAATATGTATTCGTGTTTAAAAAGAAGTACATACAATTTTAAAATGTGTAATATGGCCATATTAATAACATGTAGTGGGCATATGCCCAATGTGCCTTTCTTTGGTGAATCCATTCATTGGTCAGAATCAACAATTAATTTAATAAGAGATACAGTTTTGATAAAAACTTAACGAACATCTTTTTTTTAAATAATAAAAGTTTGGTTTTAAAATGACGTTAAAAAACTTTTAAAATATAATAAGAATAAAACTAAAACTCTATTTTCCCCCAACCATCCCCAAGATCACTGCGGAGTAGGGGTAGGATTCCCTCGGCGCGACTCGCGTCTTGCGTCTGTGACCGCAGACATGGGGTGATGAGTCGCAGACGCGGGATACAGTATACAGTGTTTCCCTAGATGCATCTCTTGGTCGCCAGTCGTGGGTAGTTTTATGTGCAGTACAGACCTTTTCTAATTTATCAGAGTTCTTCAATTGGGTTTTATTTAATGTTCCGTGTTTTTTGTAATAGTGTGGATAAACATTACTAACTTGACCGACCAGCCACTACCTGATATCTCTTACCATGTGTTGTCCTTCACATGTTGGTCCTGGTACACTGGCAAATGTGTCAAACATTGAGGAGTGATTTGACACCTCCTCAGTTAAATTTTCACCCTCTTCTATGGAGAAATCTTGGACCATTTTCAAAACCAATCCAATCAAACACGAAACTAAATGCATCTTTACTAAAATATAGGCTTGATCGGAGCAGTGTGAAAGCAGACGAAATATAGAGACGCTAGACGCTCACTCTAATCGCCAGTCGCAGTCGCCTCGAAGGAACTGCCCACATAAAACTATGGAAACCAGGTCGCTGGTCGCAGACGAGAGTCGCGCCGAGGGAATCCTGAGTGAAGAATGACTGAGCACGGGATGAAGTCCGACTGTCTCAATGTTAAAGCGTTTGTGCGACAAGTCAAAGGTCTCAAGTTCTATTATCATGTCCAGAGGTCATTTTGCAACTAATGTAATTGACTGAATTGTGGTCCCCACCATACAGTTATTTTCACGCCAGTAATTACAACTATTTACGCCACCTTGTGTGTTAATATTTAAATATTATGTTCAAGTCACTTTCGAAACTCATGACAAATGCATGTCCGCAATCCGTGATCACTCGGATGTTTGTTCCTTTTTAAATAAAAAAACTGTTCACACACTTGTGCTACCAAACATTGCACATATTTGGTGCACATATTAAACAATATTTGGTGTAACAATTTAACGATGTTTGGTGCTCAAATTAATTAATTTTTTATAATTGATTTCTGGTTATAAAGAATAAATATTTGGTGCACAGCCTCTGTCAAATTTCTCCAAACAAGTTTCAATTTTCAAATATTAAACTCTCAAATTCTGTATCTACAATGTTTATAATAGGATGAATCGGGTCACATTGTTGATTGGTTCATCAAAAGGTGCGCGGGCTGCACAGGATCATGGGTCGGGACGCGAGTCTGTCTGTTCTAAGGCATCATTATCACAATAGACTGGACTACCGATGACAGGGAGATCGGGGTTAGAGTCCCGGTTGGCTGTACTGAGTGTGGTTTTTCCTAAAATGATCTTTCACTCTTCACGCAAATGTGGGTATACTTCTTCTATACTAAAATTTTATCTTAATTCATTAGTGCAATTAATAATTATGCGTTTACACAAACGGCTAGTGAAGGTGGAATAAATAAAATTGAGATATAGTACATTTCTTCATTGTTGAGGGCAAAAAAATAGGTTAGTATTTTCTATTCCACCCTTCCTTCCAGGTTTTACTCTATACTAAAGCAAAGACAGATATAAAAAAGCTGTTACACATAAAAACTAAGCCCCCTTCAAATAGCTTCAAGAGTCATCTAGGTTCTAGGACTTAAAACTTTTCTGGAGGAAGAATCCCGGAACTTCTTCTCAATTCAACCCCACAACTTTAAAAAAAGATCTAGGAGACCCTGTGATACACTATACGAATTTTACAAAGTGGTTTTTAGAATATGTATTAATACATTTTTTTATAAATCCAGTATGTTTGATTGAATTGATATTAAAAGTTTTAACATAGATATTTTACAGACGACGTTTAATTTTTATCAATTTTACAATGTTGGTAGAACCATCTTAGCGTGCTTAAAGTTCCAGGCTCTATTCCAGTGTCCAGGTTTTATTTTTAGACGATTATTTAATTTTAACTGAAAAATGTGTACAGATATATCCGCACCAAAGCGAGTTTATAACATTATTGTAATAGTGTAATTTTATGGAATATATATCTTCGTCCTGATTTTTATTTTAAACACTTTTCATATTGTTAAAGCTTTTAAAATTGTACAGATTTTAAAATTCTTAAAATAGCTTGATTTGAATAAAAATTTAAAAAAATTAGGGATGGACTTTTTCCATAAGCATTCACGTTGGCATTTATTATTTTTAATGTTACACTAAAAACTTGTATTCGTCTGACCTACTTATGTCGTTTTTCTTGTTCAATTGACATTGCATTTTATTCAGCACTGACATATGTTATACAACACTCTTTCAGTGCATTCAAGACGCCAAGATGTTTCACAATTTAACTAACACTATATTATTACTTAAATACAAAGAGCCATCCGCAATTTTTGTTCGTGCAATCCTGTCCTTGGTTGTGTCAGCACATAATTTGCAAACTGTTATACAATACTTCAAGGGTCATTTGTGCAGTGTGTTAGTACGGCTAATTAAAGGTGCATTTAAGTATCTAGAATCAATCCGCTCACTAAAAAATAATTTTAGTGACGATTTCATAAATATTATTTAGAATTATATTTGTATCATTTAATAAATTAAAGTAGATTATAATTTATGTGCTGTGGATGTTCTGCAAACTATTGTACGAAAGGTGTATACTTCGGTAAGTGGATGGTCTGACATAAGGTTAGTTAAGCTTCATGATATTTCAACCTAATATGTAAACATTTAACCCACCCTTAAAATGGAAGTGTAGGAAACGCGAGTTAAGGCAGTATTTTTTTTTGTTGCAATTTTTGTATCAAAACATTCTTTTTGAAAAAATAAATTAAATAATTCCCCAGTAGAAACATAAAAGTTGTAATATTTTTTTCTCACATAATTACTTCAACCATTCTTGACTATCTATCAAGGATGTCCTGGAATTTAATGACAAGTTTTTCTTTTCATTTAAAAGGTTTCTCATCTAATGCTTCTACGCTCAGTCAAGACAGATATTTAACGATTGTTGATTTCATGTGCAGAAAATTAAACTCTTTGTTTCTACTGGAGCAATATTTTATTTGTTTTGAAAAAAATAGTTTTACTCTAAAAACTTCAAAAACACTGCCCTTAACTCACATTTCCTGTATCCCCCATAAATATTAATTCACACCTTCACCGAAAATTGAGAGAATAATCTGTTTGAGGGGTACAGTGATTTCTCAAGCGAGCAGAAATGTATATTGACCCATGATACCTTGAAACATAAATTAGAAACAGCTAGTTACCGACATGTTCTATGGGTGAACAGGTCTTTCAGATTAATATCAAGATGGATGTTTATCAAATTATTGTGTTTGCTCTTGAAACAAATCAAAACAGAACAAGGAACGACACTAACGCTTTACATTTAACTAGTTGTTTCAAAACATCTAACAACAGTAAACGCAGCCGTCTGTTAGTATCGCTCTTTGTAAGCCCATGGAGTCGATTGGTTTTAAACTTTATTTGAGTCTTAAAAAATGGTGTTACCGCGCAGAAAAAGGAAAGCTGAAGTTATTTCAAGTCTCGCCGATGGGGCAGTGCCGATGAGGCTTAATTCTTGTAAATGGCTTAGAGATCGTCACGTGAATAAGTTTTTGATCTGGTCTTGTTTTTTTCGGCGAGCGTGTGAATCCACAGTAGTTCAACTCTCAACTATTAAGTTCAGTTCGCATGAGCGGTATTTCCACCACGGTTCCAATAGATCCGTTCGCCCGTTTACAGACGATTGTTTAGAGACCAGTGGTATTAAAACATATTTTTTAATTTCTCTTCAGTTTATTTAATGCATGGTGCAAGTTATACATATTCTATAATCTACACATAACATAAATTACAACCAAAATAATGTATTAAATAATATTTATTAAATGAGAAGTATATGTGTATGATACATTTTTTTTAAAATCTCATATGGACAGAGTCAGCTTCGGTGGCCGTATGGTCTAAGCCAATACTCTCGCAGTAGATTAGACTGACAATGACGGGAAGATCGAGGTTTGAATCACAGTCGGGTTTTCTGAGGGTGGTTTTTCAAAATTGGTTTTACACTCTTCCTCCACTTAAGTGCCGGTACACTTCCTATAAAATATAACCTTCCTAATCCCTAGAACCATTAGCGTAATTAGTACAGAAGCGTATAAGACGAACGGTTACTAAGACGCGGTGCTAAAAGAAAAAAGTAGGGTAATGAATGGGTGCTGGAGGAGTGCGGTTTGAAAGGGAATCCAAACGGTCAATTTGAAAGAAGCGTCTTACGTTGGTTTGTGTATGCTGAGAGAATGAGTGTGAATGGAGTATCGAAGCAAATATATGAAGATAGAGTGTGTGGGTCGAAAGGCAGGGGTACGGTGTATGGTTGTTGTTGAAGTGAAGGGAGTATGCAGGGATAGGGAAGCGTGGAGAAAGTTAGTGAAGATGGATTAAGTACTAAGTTGTTATTTTTAGCTATATGCACAGATTTTTGCCTACCCATAAGGGACAGGCGTGATTATGTAATGTAATGTAATGTAATGTAATGTAATGTAATGTAATGTAATGTAATGTAATGTAATGTAATGTAATGTAATGTAATGTAATGTAATGTAATGTAATGTAATGTAATGTAATGTAATGTAATGTAATGTAATGTAATGTAATGTAATGTAATGTAATGTAATGTAATGTAATGTAATGTAATGTAATGTAATGTAATGTAATGTAATGTAATGTAATGTAATGTAATGTAATGTAATGTAATGTAATGTAATGTAATGTAATGTAATGTAATGTAATGTAATGTAATGTAATGTAATGTAATGTAATGTAATGTAATGTAATGTAATGTAATGTAATGTAATGTAATGTAATGTAATGTAATGTAATGTAATGTAATGTAATGTAATGTAATGTAATGTAATGTAATGTAATGTAATGTAATGTAATGTAATGTAATGTAATGTAATGTAATGTAATGTAATGTAATGTAATGTAATGTAATGTAATGTAATGTAATGTAATGTAATGTAATGTAATGTAATGTAATGTAATGTAATGTAATGTAATGTAATGTAATGTAATGTAATGTAATGTAATGTAATGTAATGTAATGTAATGTAATGTAATGTAATGTAATGTAATGTAATGTAATGTAATGTAATGTAATGTAATGTAATGTAATGTAATGTAATGTAATGTAATGTAATGTAATGTAATGTAATGTAATGTAATGTAATGTAATGTAATGTAATGTAATGTAATGTAATGTAATGTAATGTAATGTAATGTAATGTAATGTAATGTAATGTAATGTAATGTAATGTAATGTAATGTAATGTAATGTAATGTAATGTAATGTAATGTAATGTAATGTAATGTAATGTAATGTAATGTAATGTAATGTAATGTAATGTAATGTAATGTAATGTAATGTAATGTAATGTAATGTAATGTAATGTAATGTAATGTAATGTAATGTAATGTAATGTAATGTAATGTAATGTAATGTAATGTAATGTAATGTAATGTAATGTAATGTAATGTAATGTAATGTAATGTAATGTAATGTAATGTAATGTAATGTAATGTAATGTAATGTAATGTAATGTAATGTAATGTAATGTAATGTAATGTAATGTAATGTAATGTAATGTAATGTAATGTAATGTAATGTAATGTAATGTAATGTAATGTAATGTAATGTAATGTAATGTAATGTAATGTAATGTAATGTAATGTAATGTAATGTAATGTAATGTAATGTAATGTAATGTAATGTAATGTAATGTAATGTAATGTAATGTAATGTAATGTAATGTAATGTAATNTTAAGTATAAACAGTGGTTTTAATTGTTAGTAAGGCACTAATTGGATTCAAACAAAGCCGTGAACAGGTAAAGGAAGTCATAAAAGTCAATGAAGTCGAGACCAAATCTCCGTTAGTGTATTTATCAAACTTAGGCCTAATATTATCAATACATATTAAGAATCCGTGGGAAAAAGTCGGGAAGTTACATTGAACACATTTTCCAAGATAGCGTATATATCTCTAACCCCACTAGGCTCAATTCTAAATAAAAATGTACTTAGTCCCTTTTTTTCCACTGCAACGTTAGTAAATAATTTATTATTAAAAAAACCCACCTGCTTCAGTGGCCGCATGTTCTAAGGGGGCGCATTACAGTTGGGCCACGTAAATATGTTATGATCTGCGTTTAAAATGGGTAGCGTTAATCCCACATTACAATTGGGCTATGTAAACATTACAATTGGACCACGTATGAACTTTACGTAAACATTACAGTTGGGCCACATATACCAGTTATGAGACAAGGTTGTGCATAGGCGTGTAAAGACATATATATATATATATATATATATATATATCCAAACTATAGAAATCATTTTGTGTAGTGTTCCAGTGATTGAAACATGTAAGGTTCGTTTATGTGAAGTGAAAGGGACAAAAAAATTGCTTGTCATAGGAAATAACAAATTTTCAATGGTTCATGCTGTTACCGACGGTAAAGTTCGCTGGAGTTGTGTAAACAAAAAGTGTTGAGCAAAATCTACATGGACAACATAGATAGTAATGTTATATTCGATGGTGATACAAATCATATTCACGAAATTGTGAAAAATATAAATCGACAAGTTATAAGTAATGGTGTAAAGCGAAGAGCTAAGGAAAATTTATGTGAAAGATCATTGAAACTCATACGTTCTGAGTTGGTCAAACATCATGCAGAAGATATTACACCGCGTGATATTGCCTTGGTACGAAAGAACATTAACGTGGCCAGGTGCGATGCTGTTCCAAAACTGTCGACGAATCAAGAAGTATTGAAGGCTGTTGAAGGTGAGTGACTTTTTGTGATAGTTCAATATGGCTTTTTATTAAATAAAATTAAGTTGGTAGGTAGAAGAAAGGCCCACATGTAAAAAATATGTTTTGAGATAAAAGGGGTTAAAGTTCAAAAGAAAATATTGTAATCGTTAAATAATCCATCTCAAGATAATGATGAATCTTTACCTTCTATGTGAGCCCCAACATAAAAATATTGGGTTATTTATTCTATTCGTCCACATGTCTGTCTGTACCAAGACTTTTTTTTTTACTTAAAATTGCTTTAACGATTGGGTTAAAATGATATCTCTAGGATTTGTTTTATATGACAAATAGCAAGGTATCATTATTTTTTGGAAAAAAATTTGTGTAAGGTTAGTTTAATGAAGGTAAAACTTAGAAAATGTGAAATATTAAAAAAAAAGCTCTAAAGATTTAATTCCAAATGGGTATCTCGGGAGTTTTTGACCTGAACAATAACACTGTATACCTGTTTTTGGTGTAAAAAATATTTTATATAAAGTGTACTGATTTTTCAAAATTGATTTTAAAACATTTTTTAATCAATTTTGTTCAAAACTAGTAGTGGGGACTATTTTAAATGAAAAATAATAGTACATGTTTAGTTTTCAAAAATAAATTAAGGTAATTTACTTATGATAAATTTTAGGAAATTTTACTTTTTTTTTATGGCATTTAAGAAGTAAATTACTATAGATATCTGGGAATTATTTGTCATGATTTATAAGAATATATTTTCTATTTTTGCAAATTTGAATAGTTTGAAATTATTTTATAAATAACTAATGATTGAAATTTTAAACTTAATTCTTTTGCTTCCCACAGAAGAAATCTAGAAAAGTATGAAATTCATAATTTAATCATTGGTTTTGTCTCTTTGTGTTTCAGATTTTAACCCAAGAACCAAAAGAATGGAAAACTTCTCTCATTGTCGACAAGGTTTTCAATATCATAGTGTTCTCCTGCCTTACAAATTTAAACTTTCTGTGTTCTGTAGAGAAATCTTTTTGTAAATGGAATGTTTCAATTCTGTACTAAATATTTTTTACGATCCATGTTTTTAATAATGGGTATTATGTACCTGTAGTATTTGGTATATTGCCTTCAAAAAGCATATCAACGTACACTTAAAAAAAAATTGTTAGTAGAGAAATGTTCTCAATTTAACCTTGTTTCAACCCTAAAAATATTGTAATTGATTTTGAGCGTGCAATACACCAAGCTGTAATCATGCAATGGTCAGAGGCAAACATTGTCGGTGGCCGGTCTCATCTTGGCCAAGCATGGTACCGACACATTCAGTCCCTTGGTTTATCTAAAATATAAAACAGTAACACTTCAGCTGAAGGACAGTATTTAAAACATTTTTTTCGGGATGCAATTTTTAGTACCAGAAGATGTTGGCGAATTTTTTTGGTGTCTGAAATGATGGCGAATATGCCCAAAAACGAAGAAATACGTAAATTCTGCAACTACATTGTAAACACATATATTGATGAAGAGTCACAATTTTACCCCAAAAATTTGGGCTGCCGCATCCAAATCTATATCCAGGACAACAAACGCGTGCGAATCCTTTAACTCGCAGTTCAAATCCCATTTTTATTTCTCTCGTCCGTCTTTATATATATTTATGAATACGCTCTTAGAATTTCAGACAGAAATGTATAACAAAATTCGGTCAGCCAACAAAAATGTTACTAAAAGAGTGAGGAAAGAAATTTGGGTAAAGCAAGATTTCATAAGGTCGAAAATATTACTTTTAAATAATGAATTATTAACCAAGTGCCAGTTTTTAAAAGCATTTTCTTACATATCTTTACCGACAACAAACCTGTAAAGTGTTTGACATGGTTTAGCATTTATTGTGTATCAAATACGAATTTAATTAAAGCAAGTAAGTGAGCCCAAACATTAAAAAAAAGTGTATTTTTTATTCTGTCTGTCTGTACTATGATGTTTTTTTGATTGTGACCGTAGACCGTAGCCCTAAAATTAAGGGTAGTTACTTTATACTTACTTGATTACTATAGTTTGTATACTAATATGTTCTTATACGTCCATGCACAACTTTGTATCATAACAGGTATACGTGGCTCAGCTGTAGTGTTATTAAGTTTAATAGATCCATATCTTTTACAATCTTCCTGGTCAACGAATGTGGCCCGATCCACCTGTGAGATTATGGGCGAAACTGGTCTCGTGGCCCAATCCCTCTGTGAACTTATGGGGAAATTGGTCTCGTGGCCTAATCCACCTGTGAGCTTATGAGGGAAATTGGTCTCGTGGTCCAATCCACCTGTGAGCTTATGGGGGAAATTGGTCTCGTGGTCCAATCCCTCTGTGAACTTATGGGGAAATTGGTCTCGTGGCCTAATCCACCTGTGAGCTTATGGGGGAAATTGGTCTCGTGGCCCAATCCACCTGTGAGCTTATGGGGGAAATAGGTCTCGTGGACCAATCCACCTGTGAGATTATGGGGGAAATTGGTTTCGTAGCCCAATCCACCGGTGAGCTTATGGGGGAAATTGGTCTCATGGCCCAATCCCCCTGTGAGATTATGAAGGAAATTGGTCTTGTGGCCCAATAGTAATGCTCCATTCTAAGGTGTCACTCTCGCAATCAACTAGACTGCCGTTGACAGGGAGATCGGGGTTCGAGTCCTGCTCAAGTGTACTGAGGGGGCTTTTCCTAAATGATTTTCCACGATTCCTCCAAGTGAATACGGGAACACTGCCTCTAAATTCCACCTTTCTAATCCCTAACGCATTAACGTAATACGTGGTGCTAAAAAAATGGCAAAAAAGGACATCAGCAAATACTTTTAGTTTAAAATTAATTTAAATATGATAAAGACCTTATTTAGTCATTATCTAAAGTAGGCCTGAATAAGAAAGGTGTCATGATTGTCTAACAGATGGAAGCAATAACTGAATTTGTGCTAAAATAGTTCTTTCCCCATTTTCCACCCTGTTATTATTATTATTATTATTATTATTATTATTATTATTATTAGCACCGCGTCTTACTACCCGTTCGGGTTATACGCACTTACGCTAATGTGCAATGGTAGGGTGATTGTGAAATGAAATGGAGGACCTACAGTTTAACGTGGNAATGGTAGGGTGATTGTGAGATGAAATGGAGGACCTACAGTTTAACGTGGAATCCGAACCACGGTAGAGGCCTGGCATTCCTCACATTCACAAGTTGTGATTAATACACATCTTGTCAGAGGTGAAGGAAGGGTTTGGCAATCAGACAAACCTGTGCCGGGACCGAGGATTGAACCCCGGACCCTAAGCACAGAAGTCTGACACCTTACCCCTAGACCACCAGGTCACCATCCACCCTGTTGTTTTTATATATAATCTATGATTAATAAAACTCAATGATGTGTCACGTCCCTCAGATTGGAAACCACTGCTATGTATGGGTTTTAAAAATGAGGTCAAGTTATAGTTTTGATGCTATATATTATTTTTTTCTTCAGAGGATGGAAGGCCTACTAAGACTGAACAAACTGGACGAAGAAACTCAGAGTTTCTTGAAGAACGCTCCTCTGGAATCAAACATGGAGAACTCTGAGCTGATAGCAGTCAAGCTGAAGGAGATGAAAGAAAGGCTGACAGGTAGACTACTCATTGAACTGTGAAACTGTGCATCTATCATGAACAAAACTCTAACTTGCATCGGTAGCGGAGCTGCCCAAGGCGTTAGATTCACAATTCACTTTATCTAGAAAGGTGTAATTTACGAACGAATAGTTTTTTTTATCACAGCGTCTTACTACATGTTCAATTTATATGCATATATTATAATAATTACTCTGATGGGGGCAGGGATGGGGAAGGAGGCATTGTATAGGTAATTTACCCACATTTGCGTTGAAGGAGAGTGGGAAACTATTTAGGAAAAATCTATTCTCAGTAGACCCGACCAGGATTAGATACCCGATCATACCGTCATTAGCAGAACAGTCTAACACGAGAGTGACCCACTTCGGTGGGCGCATTGTCTAAGGCGCTACTCTGACTATAAAATAGACTGCTGAAGACGCGGAGGCCGGTGGTTGATTCTGGTCGTATGTACTGTGGGTGGTTCTACCACCCCACAAATTTGGGTACATTTCCTCTAAATTCAGCCTTTCTCATCCCTAACACATTAATGTAATTAGTACATAGGCTTATAACCCACACGGATAGTAAGACACAGGGCTAAAAAACAACAATTTTGTACTCCCACTTCAGCAAAGTAGTTGTTGCTATATTGCACGTTATACATATTCTACAATCTATATATAGGAGAGAGAGAAGAAGATAGAGATAAGAAAATAATTGCTCTCTCAGATCACATGTTCTTAACGTTTAGGTTTCTTGGGACTATCCCTAAATTTGGCGCTAATTGTTCGGGTGTTATCATGAAATAATATATGTAGGCCTATTTAAATTGTATGTATCCCCTTGGATGTCTTCGCGTACCCCTGGTGATTTGCGTACCCCAGATTGAATAACACTGCACTAGAGGGCCCCTCTCTCTTTCTTCTCGCTAATGCGGGTGCATACCCTCTAGGATACTCTCCTCATCCCTACCAGCCACATACTTTTTTTCCGCACTGTGTCTTACAAATCATTCGGGCTATCTGAATTGAATTTACACTATTTGGACATTTTTTTTCGGCCTGGATTTGAACCTTTACCTCTTCAAACCGTACCAACAATTTCTTTAAATTTAAAAATGACATTTGGACACGGGAATCGAACCCATGACCTTTGGCTTAGTACACCGATGTTCTTATCACTGAACTATCCAGGAATCGTTATATCGTCAGTCCTCCTGGTTATCTCAGGGGTAAAAGCATTAAGGTACTCATCCAATTGTCACGGGCTCGACTCACGTGTCCAGGTGTCATTTTTCAATTTAAAGAATATGATATTCAGATGAGGCTAAAACCGTGCTTTACAATTATAGTAGCTTGGCTCTTTAATTCATCATAACAGACAAGCTTGACGTTAAGTCCGCGAGCCCACCGATGCGGGTACACACAGACTTACTCTCATGTCTAACTTGCAAACGATTAATTATAATGTTGGTAACAATTTCGGTGTCCTTCAGGGTCTAAAGATTATCCTTTTTGGTGTAGGTTTTTCTATATTCTCCAAATAGTTTATATATACATTATGGGCGCCTGTCGTTGTGTTGACTCTAGAACTAATCAAATTAAGACCCGCTTCACAAGCCGAATAGTCTAAGACGTCACTATCGTGTTAGACTGAACTACTGATGACTGAATGATCCGGGTTTGGATACCGGTTGGGCATATTGAGGGGGGTTTTACCTAAATGGTTTTCCACTCGCTTTTCAGGCAAGTTCGGCTTGAATATTTTTAAAATGCTTCTTTCCTCGTCCCTGCTCCATTAGAATAATTATCATAAATGCATTTGACCTCAACAGGCAGTAAGACACGGTGATAAAAAAAGTTTATAAGGTCCAGAAAACAGGAACTAAATCATACTAATAAACAAACACTATCATATTGTTTGCATTTATTTTATCCTACAGATCAAAGCGGCCTAAATGGACCAAGGAATGATTTCTTCCTGCTCCGTTTTCTCCGGGCTAAACAGTTCGATGTGGGCGCCGCCCTTGTATTGGTAACGTAGAAAACACGGTCATTTTAGTTTCATTCCTAACGATAGATAAATGGTAAGACACAATTTGTTCATACTTTATCACAACCCTTGGACAAATATTTTTGTTGAAGGGCTGCCAAATAAAATAAGTTTTTTTTTCGTAAATTTTAAATATGATTTTTTGTAAGTTTTAAATACGATTTTGCGCTACCCGAGATGGAGTTTGAAGAGATCCTTGGAAAGCTGCCATGCGTAACGCTACCCGGAATACTGATGGTATTTGGCTGAAATTGATTCAAGTTGATTTATTAGTAGTATCAGATCATATTCGCATCAAAAACATAATAAACAAATACATAAATACATTCACAAGATTAAAACGCTTAGACCAGCCAGCTCCGTGGGTCTCTCGAGAACTATTAACTCCGGAATGATAAATAAATGGTACGACAAAATCGTATAAACTTTCTCATGATGTGTATTATATCTTCCAAGAAAAAGAAAAGAAAAAATTCAGTAACCATCCTTAAGTAGGGTTTCTTCATAAAAATAAGCATTAGTAGGCCCTACACATGCGTATATCCTGAACGGGTAGTAAGACACGGTGAGAAAAATATTAGTGATATCTACGTAACTTCATAAATTTGTCATCTATGACAGAGTAAAAATTTTTGTACCGTGAACCACAATAATTTATAGCTTGGTTGATGGCTAGTCTCACTCTATCAATTACGCATGCCGTATATTTAGGTGGGAGTGTAGGGAACGCGAGAAAAGGTCAGTGTTATTACAGTTTTTATAGCAGAACATTTTGTTGGCCAAAATAAATAAAATATTGCTTCAGTAGAAACATATAATTTAATTTTTTTCACATGGTGATATCAACAATTTGTGAATATTTGTCATGAGCAGGGCAGCATTATCTAACAAACTTTTTAAATTAAGAGAAAAAGTTGTCATTAAATTCCAAGACATCCTTAAGAGATATTCAAGAACTGTTGAGGTCACCACGTAAAGAAAATTAAACTCTATGTTTTAACTAAAACAATGGACTATTTGATTCATTTAAACTAAAAAAAAATCTGTTGGTATAAAACTGCAAACTCATTTACCTTTAATTACGTTCCCTATATCCCCACCTTAAGATAATTAATTTTATTATTTTTATCTTGCACCGCGTCTTACTATACGTTCGGGTTGTACGTTTAAGTAGGCTACTAATTATGCTAATGGGTTAGGGATTAGGAAGGTTGAATTTATAGGAAATAAACCCACATTTGCGTGGAGGGAAAGTGGAAAATCATTTGG
>CABFWB010000411.1:247205-270543 GCA_902151455.1 Timema bartmani | reverse complement strand
GTAAAAAAAATTTTTTTTTTTAAATTAAAAAAATCAAAATCAAAAGATAAGATAGTTAATATTAACATAAATAATTTAAAGATGTAAAGAATAATTTAAATATATTCTGTTTGTTTGACTTAGCTCACTGACACAACTCATCCACTATACGATCGACTATTAGAGGTCAAACTTGAAAATAAATAAACATTAACTCCATTCAGAGCTCGTTTCCTTTGTTGCGCCATTACGGTCGTATACAGGCTGGCCGTATGACAGTAGTTTGTGAACAATTTGGTGCGTAGCACTATCACTTTTCATAAATAATATCAATACCTATGAAATAATACTAATAGGGCAGTGAAATTTTAAGAATGTTGACCCCACCATCCCCCCTAAATATGTTTGTATATTCTAAAGGTTAATTCCTATAAAAAGCGTAATTTACAAAACTTGTGATTTGGACAGGAAAGAACGATAACTTGGTTGGGTAGTCTTTTATGGTTATGACTGATATGGCTATCTGGCTATTATGGCTAGTATCATGCCATTTTCACCATAGATATAACCTACGATTTTCTCACTAATGTGGGTGCATTTCTTCTAAATTACCTTTTGGATTAAGTCGTTAATAAACTTTGTATCTTATGCATGCACCAACCAATCTACTTAACTGTAATATAGTTTTGTTAAAATGTTTTATAAATCTCTGTTTAATGTTCCCCAGATCTTTTTTCACGGTAACAACATGTATTCCCTGCATGAACATGTCTATTACTACCGGGACTATCACTGCGTTTCTTTTGACAGCTGCGGAACTACGAGGGCTGGAGGAAAAGTCACGGACAGAGCTGGCTAACAATAGATAAGTCGGTGATTCAACAAGTGTTGCAGTCCGGGGTCATTCAGATCCTACCGGAAAAAGACGATCAAGGTCGACGGTTGTTCTGGCTGAGGGTAGGACTATGGAGACCCAGGGATTTCTCGGCGGACACTTTACTACAGGTACAGTTTACTCTTGCGGACATGTCTCCTTGAGGGCGCGTTTCAGGACCTAGGGGCGGTATGCAAGAATGTTGGCGATTGTTAGTGGACCGATAGTGTAGTCTTGAGTATACTATCGCTCAACCCTTTAACCTAGAATGACGCAAGCAAACTCACGCTAGTGTCCACAAAGCATAGTGACGTTCTTGCGTATGGCCCATAGAACTAATTTTTTACATGCCTTGCGTCACAAACCCATTCGGGCTATATTTATTTATTTGAGGTATTTAATTTGCACTTTATGAACTGACTGATTATATTACCCATTTTGCCTTCTCGCTAATCCACCACTGTCAACGTATGCCTTGTATCCGATAATTGACATGTTGGGAAGCTATCACCACTGTTGACATATGTCTTTTATCCTATGATTGACACGTTGGGAAGCTATCACCACTGTTGACTTATGTCTTGTTTCCGATAATTGACATGTTGGGAAGCTATCACCACTGTTGACGTATGTCTTGTATCCGATAATTGACATGTTAGGAAGCTATCACCACTGTTGACTTATGTCTTGTTTCCGATAATTGACATGATGGGGAGCTATCACCACTGATGACATGTCTTGTAACCGATGATTGACATTTTGAGGAGCTGTCACCACTGTTGATTTATGTCTTGTTTCCGATGATTGACATGTTGGGGAGCTATCACCACTGTCAACGTATGTCTTTTATCCGATGATTTACATTTTGGGGAGCTATCACCACTGTTGACTTATGTCTTGTATCCGATGATTGACATTTTTGGGGAGCTATCACCACTGTTGACCTATGTCTTTTATCCGATGATTGACATTTTGGGGAGCTATCA
Source organism: Timema bartmani (assembly GCA_902151455.1). Classification (NCBI taxonomy): domain Eukaryota; kingdom Metazoa; phylum Arthropoda; class Insecta; order Phasmatodea; family Timematidae; genus Timema; species Timema bartmani. The sequence goes on along the minus strand of CABFWB010000411.1, from coordinate 268,704 downwards.
CCACTGTTGACTTATGTATTGTTTCCAATGATTGACATGTTGGGGAGTTATCACCACTGTTGAAGCATGTCTTATTTCAGGTGGGTGCCCTGTGTGGAGAGTTGGCACTCCTCGACTCGGGCACCCAGATCAACGGCGCAGTGGCTGTTTTCGACATGAGAGGTCTTGGTCTACAACAACTGAAAGTGGTCACTCCAGCTTTCGCTCGAAAGATGGTGCACTATCTTGCGGTGAGCAGCTTTTTTTAAAAACAAACATAATTTTACAGTGGGGAACTATAAATGAGCTGCTTCTTCGGCCTCATAGTCTTTGATGTCACTCTCATAATAGACTGTACTGACAATGATGGGGAGAATGGTCTTAAAGGGGGGAACAGTGGAAAGGGGGCAAAGGGATCCTGTCCCAGGGTCTTATTTTAAATTGAATTTTAAATTAGAAGAATACAAATTAAACGTAAATTTAAAAGTTAAAAATATTCATGAACTATCAAACAATTAGAAATAAATTATTTTTTAAGTTAAGAGAAAAACAGTTTCAATGCAATTGAATAATCATTAATATTCTGAAGCAAAGGATTGCGTAAGGTCGATGAGAATACGAGCGTGGAACTTCGATACATCACCACGAACGTGCTTATTGTCAAGTCGAAGAAAGCAGGATAGATTGAGAGATAAGGCCAGTGCCAAGCAACTAAATGAGAAGTCAACGTTTTTAAACCTAATTACTTTTAGTGGATTCTTGGTATTGTTTTCCAGAGAGAGAATAATCAACAATTGGCTATAAAGTCTTAAGCTGAAATAATTTTCTCAATTAAATATAGATGCTGATCAGTTACTTTTGAGCTGCCAACTGAGAAATATACTGAATGTTTTTACTTTCATCGATTGCAATAGAGTAGGCCTCAAATTTTGAGATTAATGAACTACGCTAGTCTCTTAAATTATCGGTTATTTCATAGATTCTGTTAGATACAATATTTTGACTTACACTTACGCTTTTAAATTTGGATACTTGTTCTGAACACAGCACTTCTACTGTTTTAATCAAGCATTCACGAATGAATTCCCCTTCAGTAAATGGTTTTGATTTACTTGTAATTAAATGTGATATTAGATAACTAGAGTTTACATCAGCTACATTATCTGCAACAGGTTTGGTAAACGCAACCGATGATTGACATTTTGAGGCTATCACCACTGTTGATTTATGTCTTATTTGCGATGATTGACATGTTGGGGAGCTATCACCACTGTTGACTTATGTCTTGTATCCGATGATTGACATTTTGGGGAGCTATCACCACTGTTGACCAATGTCAACAGTGTTGTTTTTTGAAGAACTGATTTAAATTACTCCAACTAATTTTCGCGGCGTACTAGTCGTAGTTAGATTTATGATTTGTTTCATAGTGCCGTTTAAGATGGTACTACTTACAAACTTTAATAGAATTTTTAAATATAAGCCATAATATTTTACTCTTCAACTCGATTTATCTTGAAACATACGATTTTCTTCTTCTTCAATGGATTTTTAAATTCATACTGGTACTAGACTTCGACCTAATGTGTATCATAAACCGGTTTAGATAAATACAAATAAAACAGAAAACTCACTACAATTCTCCTCATACACGCTGATCGTACGACTGACGATGATTTTGTCATTGTGATACGAAGTAGAAAGTATCAGTGACTGTGATATCAGTGTAGTGATAACAACTGAACACTCCTGACACCGCGACTGTGTCAATGACAAAATATAGGTAGGTGGTAATATGTTGGTCGACCATGCTGCCAGTAGCATATACAGGGTTGGTTTTCATAGCTTTGCTCTTATGTTTTTGTAGACAATACTCGCTTTACTCGTTGGGGACTACGCCACCTAACCCCTTAGTGAATTTTATTTGCAATTGCATGTAAACTAATGTAATTCCAGAGCTGTTTTTTGATAGGTCTTACCGTTTAGCCACAAGAGATCTCCAAAGAAAGGTCAGCACCGACTTTAAAGTTGCTCCGCCATTTTTTAAATTTTTTTTTGGGAGTTAACAATTACATTTTTTAACTTTTTGGAATTTTACCCTCAGTTACAGGTCTAGAAGCTATAAGTTTGCCAAATTTCAAGTTTATAGCTCATCTGTAAGTGGGTAAACATTAATGTCAGTGAGTGAGTGAGTCAGCCATGTGGATTTATAGTAATATAATTTGTTACAGGGGACACAGAGTTTTCATTACAATAACGTAGGTTCAAACGCGCCTACATTTCCTTTAAATTCAACTTTACTCATTCATTAACAGATTAGCTTAATTAGAACATGTGCCTATAACCCGAACGTACGGTAAGACGTGCTACAATTAAAAAGCTTTAAGTGGCGTGTCGGGGAGTGTTGTTAGAATAAACAGATCTTGTTAAAACTGTATCGGTGATATACTCTACCCTATTATGTCTCCAATTTGACATAGGTTCTGCTCCTACCATGAGAATGTATATTCGTTGATACCTGATCAATTTGCGTTTTAATGGGTTCGAGCAGTCAAAGTGTGTAGAGGGAAATGAGCTACTAAGAAAGTACCATTTTTGTTGTTGTCATAATTTTACAATAACTTCAGCATTTTTTCATGGACATTGATACTTTTTTCAAAAGCAATAGATTAATATTTCATGACTTGACGTATGACTATATTGAAACAGTTTTAGTAGCTTACATAACGCTCACAAATGAGGAAGGTAGAACCTAGAGGAAATACACTGGTACTTGTGTGGAGAAGAAGAAGCCATTCAGGAAATAAACACCCTCGGTACACCCAGCCTGGATTTGAACCCCAATTTCCCCATCCTTGGAAGTCCGATATATTGTGAGAGCGATGCCTTAGTCCATACGACCACCAAAGTGGATGGTTATATGAATTATTAATATATATTTAGTTATACGTATCAATAAGTAAGGCTGCAACTATATTAGTACATTTCGCATTCATCTATTACTATAACTATAATTAGTGTTCTGTCTCACGACATGCTCATTCCTTTTTTCAGTGAATTTAGACCGCCAATTCACCCTGTCCTCTGCCTCCTCCTTCAGCTCCCAGAATTTTCTTATTTCCTTTAAGTCATCCAATACTTGAATCCTCCTTCTTCCTAAGCTCCTCTTTCCCTTAACCTTTCCTTCTATGACGTTATGCAGAAGACCGTTGTTTGCACCGAAGAATCACATCCAAAATTGCTCTCTTATCACGCACTCTTCTTAGGATTTCTTCATTTGTCACATACATCTACAGTAAATTTAAAATAAATCAATACGGAATGGTACTTTTAGTAAGTTTTATTGAATTAATCCATAAAATAATAAACTGCGTTTGTGTTTTAATTAAGGCGATTTACCCTTTTCATTTGGCGTGGAAATGCAGAGCCATGGGAACAAACGATTATCCTCAATAATTGTTATTGTTTTGTAATTTTCTTTTCCGAAACGGTTCATTCAGTAATAAAAGCATGTTGATTAAGTTATACTTTTTATATACACACCTCCTCTATAATTTTAACAGTGATCAAATATATATAAAATTGATATTTTTTAATAGAAAACTGCCAGTTGCATGAAAAAAGAAAGTAATCTAACACCTAATAAACATTGATACATTATCTTAGAAGATGTGTTGAAAATATTACTATAAACATTTAACTCTTTCTTGAGAAAACTGATATTCCCAAACGTATGATTTTTTTCGCAAGACCCTGTCCGGTAGCTAGCGCATCTACGTTTACCGTGATCCATCTGTTCTTGTTGGCGCGGAAGGATAATTTGGTCGATGGTGAAGCCACGCCATGGCTTTCACTCTCCCACCCACCATCCCACAAAATAGGTTTTATACTTGCACTCGAGAGGGGCAAGGGCCTTAATACAGTGGCATAAATTTTTGTACGATAAAAATATATTTCAACGCATGATTATAAATCTTATATTAATTTCATCTGTTATAATACATTATATGGTTTATGTGTCCCAACTAGGATTGCATTTCCTTAAAGATCAACGCAGTCCACGTGATGAACGACTCTGTCCTATTCGCCATGATTTTCGCCATATTCAAGAAGTTCTTGGACGACAGCATGAAGAAACGGGTAAGATTTGGACTTAACCTAGTGCTTTTATACTTAACGTCAACCAAATACCACACTTGAAAGTTGACAGCCCTCATGGGCTTCTACAAGAAAAACCGAGAAACTAACAGCGGCGGTGGCTAATCAAGTTTAAGGTGGGAGTGTAGGGAAGGCAATTTAAGAGAAGTATTTTTGTAATTTTCATATCAAAACCATTTTTCATCAAAAGAAATCAAATAACTCTCCAGTATAAAGAGTTTAATTTTATTCCCATGGGGACCTCAACAGTTCTCGAATGTCGATAGCCTAAGTTCTCTGTCTACTAAGCTAAGGGTTCGATTCCTGGTAAGGCCGAAACATTTATCATTGGTGAAATGTGGGTTTCTCATTTAAGAGTGAATTAACTGCCGGGGGCTGGATGTTGTGTTTGTTATAGATTAAGACAGAAAGTAGACGTTAAATACCTCAAACTAATGGAAAAAAACGAACAAAATAACAGTTCTTGGATATCTGTCACGTGTGTTTTGGAATTTAAGGACAACTTTTTTCTATTAATTTAAAAAGTTTATCATTTAATGCCACTAAACACATGGGAGGTATTCAAGATTTGTTGATAATACCCTGTGAATAAAATTAAACTCAATGTTTCTAATGGAGCAATAGTCTACATTATTTTGACTAAAATAAAGTTTTGTAATAAGAATTGCCAAAAAAACTGTCTATAACGAGCCTTCCCCTACCATCATACCTTAAAGCATTGCTCTGGTCTCTTATGAAGAAAGGGATAGGGGTGTAGATCCCAGCGGAGCTACCCCTGCCGGTGGGCGTGCGCTAGCTTCTCAATATACTAGAATAACTGAGACCGCACACCTGTATATAATTTTCACGTTGCAAATGCCAGTTGGGCCTTTTGCATACTAGATGGATCCTAGATCAAGGTAACGTATAGTAAGTACTTCTGTACACATGTATCGCAATTGCCAGCCACTCTGTCTCGCAGGAATAACGTGCGAGACAAGACCTGAAAACTTCGAGCTTTCACCAGGTGCATGACGCTCGTGCAGAATACTGAGCATGCGTAAATCTGCGCAGCCAGCAATAATATCCATCGGTGTAGTCAGTGGTCACTGACAATATTAGTCAAACTCTTCGGTAAGTTCGACGAGTTGAAGGGATTAGCTCAGTCAGCACCACTGTCTTATTCTTCACCAACGAACCGTGGCTGACAACACCACATCTTCCCCTTAGGAGGACATGTTCACGACTAGAAGCGATCATCTCGCAAATGGTTGACAAGTGTGCGGTCCACTCCGCTACCGGCCAAACCAGACTAGATTAGCTTGAAGCCACGTGTTCACCGATACGGATCTCCGTATCTTGAGCCGGAATTAATTATTATAATTAAAACGTATAAGATAAAAACATATCGCTCATTGGATTTGTGGTGGGTTATTTTCAATCATGCAATTTTCCTCATAGATATAACTTACCATTTTCTCACTAATGTGGGTGCATTTCTTCTAAGTTACCTTTTGGATTAAGTCGTTAATAAACTTTATATATTTTGTATGCACCAACCAATCTACTTAACTATAATATAGTTTTGTTTAAATGTTTTATTAATCTCTGTTTAATGGTCCCCAGATCTTTTTCCACGGTAACAACATGTATTCCCTACATGAGCATGTGGATAGCAGTTATCTACCGAAAGAACTGGGAGGTGAACTCCCCTCCCAAGATGGAGCTCAACTTCTCGCCGTCATATCCAGCGATGCCGTGATCAAAGGTAAAGATGGTTACACAGTCAACAAATTTCAACTTACTCATTAAGAATTCGTTAATTACCTCACTTACAAAAGTACTCAACTTATTTCTATCTTGAGCTAGTTCTACCCAGTCCCCCTCATTACACCCTATCTCTTTCAAGCCCATTCTAATGTTATCCCCCCATCTGCGTCTAGATCTTCCCAATTGTCTCTTCCCATTGGGTTTGCCAGTCAACATACTGAGCACGGTTCTAGATTCTTCTATTCACGATTAAAGCCCTTCCCACGGTAATATAAAAGATTTTATTACCCTAACAATGTCTTATGCTGAGTACAGATTATGCTATATCATAATTACATAACCTCTCCAGACCCCAATAGCCTCATCCCTTTTTGAACTAAATATCTTCCTAAGCACCTTGTTTTTGAAGACAATAGTTTGTTTTTGTCAGGTAAGGTAAGAGACCACGTTTAACACCCAAAGAGAACGATATGTAAAAAAAAAAGTGTGTGTATATTCTGAGTTTTACATTCCTTGACAGCAAGTGAGATGTCAACAATTTACACTTAGCGATATTAAGTTATTACTCTATACTAGAGATAGGGCGCTCTTATCCAGTCGAATCGTATGGTATTTAAAAGAGCCTGGATTCAAACTAATCTGAAGAAAAAAATTATCTTGAATACAAATACGAATAGCTGAAATTTAAATTCCGATAATATGCCATTGGTAGTGCATTATGCAGACTTATGTAATTCGGAATATAAAATATCACAAAGAAAGTACTCTATCGCGTGAAAATAACTAACTTAATCGAAAATGTACTTTTTGTTGTTTTTACAGTGTAGCCTAAATTACATGTCTAATATACAAAATATAAATTTACAGTGGCATCAATCCTGTAGCAAAATTTTTAGATTAAATTTTCAATAATTCAATTCTAACTAAAATTATACTTCTTTTTAAAAGATTTGAGAAATCAAATTTGAATTCGAGATTTGAAAGTAACTATTAGATTTAGATAATTCATTGATTACATTTTGTGGCGTGTTTGGTTAAAAAGTTATACACTATAAAGTTTTTTTTATCACCGTGGCCTACGATCCATTTAGGTTAGACATGTATGTGCGAATTACACTAATTTGCTAGGGATTATGAGGGTTGAATATAGTGGAAATGTACCCGGAATTTCATGAAGGAAGAGTGGAAAACTACTTAGGAAAACAACTATCTGCACACCTAGCCAGGATTCGAACCATGATATCCCCATCATCAGCAGTCTGGTCTATTAAATAACGTCTTAGACCATTCTAGTCTACCATCGAATCAGGTGACCGCTTTCGTTAGATTATAGTTATTTATTCATTTTAATGAGAACCTCTCCTACTTTACAGCAATCATTTCACTAGCATGTTTGTGTTCTTTTTTTCACATATTATAATTACACCAAAAAATGGCTAATGGCAGTTTGGTTTCGAAATTTAGCAGATTAACAACACCGACAGGAAAATACTTTTTATACCAGTGAAAATTCGCTTGCAAAGCCGATAATGAGGCCGAGAGTGGGCCTTGGCCTTCACGAGTATCTGGCAGCTATTGTGTCATTATTGGTGTAACAAATGTCTTCAGTGGGCAGGACTGGGGGACTTGGTAAAGCAGGGTGTACAGCGACCTGGAAAACCTGGAAAACAGGGAAAAGTCAGGGAATTTACTTGGTCAGGGAAAAGTCAGGGAGTTTGATCAAATTTCTGGAATTTTCATATAGTCATTAAAATAATAGGCCTACTCTACTTTCATTTACAATAAAATAACTCTCAATTTTTTTTTCTTCACTGCGAATTTATTTTAGTACAGTTGTCCATCTTGAATATACTAATCTCAATTCTCAAAGTCAACATGGGATATTCATCTAACCTTTCCACCCCTCTATCATGTCTTTACCCAAAGGTGAGTCATTAGTTCATTAGCCCGTGTAGGACGACCTTTTAATGTATCGGTATTATCTGACTCAAAGCTAGCTTGGAACGCACGAACCAACGACCCATTGCTTTAGGTTGACATCCTTTAACCCCTTCATAGAATATTACAATTTCAAAATGTTTGTGTGTCTAAACATATTATTACATTAAGTTGAGATTTTAGTACAATAATGTTTATAATATAGTGACTGGAAAAGTTGGAAACTGGCTCTGGAAAACCTGGAAAAGACAGGGAATTTTAAGATTTAGTTTGGCTGGACACCCTGTAAAGAAAGAGGGGGCGTGGGACTTCTCGGACCACCTAACATTGAACTTACATTAGAAGAACAGACCTGTCATCACGCTACTAATTTTACAGCTGGCTCAAATTTTCTTGTTCGAATTGTAACTAGTGTTCAGATAAAACATATACGCTCTGTTCCATGCTCCTATTATTTCTTCTTTCAGGATAAATTATGTACCCTTGTTTTACACTAAAGGTATCATATTTATCTTTAAGGTTTCCCTCATGGCGTAGCTTATAAGATAAGGTCGTAATAATTATTAGCATGGAGCGGCTTTTGCCAATTTGTATTTTTTTTTTCCTGATCCTAAAATATAGGCAGTTGATATAGGCCTATGTATGCATTGAATGTTATTACGAATAGAACATACTAAATTTATAGAGCCTATAATTGCCTATTCTGTTTGCTTTACCTATTTTATGAATACCATCCTTAATGCGCCTAATTTGTTGTATTTTTATGCTATGGATTTTTTTTAAACAACAAGTCATTGCAGGATCAAAGTCTAACTATTCGGAAGTGGCAAATTTTAAATTTTATCTTCTTATATAGTGTAAAGTAGAACGAAGCTTTACGAATTAAAAAAAAATCCATCTGAAAAGGGATCCAATTTTACCACTGAAAACCTAGATTAGTATCTAATGATTATCAACAATGCGAATTGCCTGTAAACCCACTTCTGTGAACACATAGCCTAAGACATAGCTCACTCAATAGATTAGACCGCCAATAATAGGGATATCATAGTTATAACACTGGTCGGGTGTACTGAGGCTTTTTCCTAAATTGTTTTCCACTATTTCTACATGCAATTGTGGCTACACTTCCTCTAAATTCAAGTTTAATCATCCCTTACACATTGGTGTAGTTAATATATAAATATAAGTCATCTAATACCGCTATGCTCATGATGGATATTCATGAACTGTTGATATCAACATATGAAGAAAATTAAACTCTACATTTGTACTGGAGCAATATTTTATTTATTTTAGCTGAAAAAATGTTTTGCCATAAAAACTGCAAAAAACACTGACCTTAACTCGCATCCCCTTTCATCCCAACTTAAGGGTGACACCTGAAAAGCTTCTCAGATGTTTAGAAACCCAGAATTATTAAATTAAGTGGTTTGATATTTTTTAATATTGCTTTCACCAAAATGTAAGCGAGAGCTCAGTTTCAAGTTTAAAGTGTTTTTAAATAAAAGTGTGATAGCTTACATAACACCCTATAAAACAATCCCTCATTATCTTAAAATGTTTTGTTGTGGCTTTATAGAAACTTGACTTTATTTGATAGAGAAAGGTTTGATTTAGGTTTCTAACCTTTTGATTTAATTTAAGGATACATTTTTGCATAATGCATCGTTGAATTTTTTAAAAACTTTGAATTAATTTTTTTAAACTGGTTATAAAACTGCTGATAATTTTAGCAAAATTTTTTTTTTGAAAATCATTTTTAAAAAATCAAGCAATTTCTTGAATAATGAGGGATTTCTAAACGACTCCAGAGTGTTTGAGTGCTCTATCAATTAGCACCCTTGAAGTGCACAGTGCTAGGCCTTAATCGCAAATAGTACCCAATCTTAAATTAGCATAATTGAAAACGCGGAGGACCATTATATTTGGCTCTCATACGTGACGTGGCAGAGCGGGATACTGGGGCCCGCTGTCCCCCCTTTTTTTTCTGATCAACAAGAAAAAATTAATAAAAAGGTTTTGACTTTACTTTCTCAACATTCTTAATTTTTAAAGCCAAAAACTCAAACTTCAAGTTGGCTATAGGGATTCAAAGTATGTAAAAATAGACAAAGGGTGGGTCAATAAAAGTGAACTAATCTCAACATGAAATATTAAACTCCACGATATTGAAGACTTATGCCAGAATTAACCAAGAGGTTGATGCCATTTCATCGGATTTGTTTCGCACTACTTTCACCAGCGATTGCAGCAGTGCATTACGAATAGTGGTGCATATTTGGGTGATTTTTTTAAGAGTAAATAATAATTAATAATATTTTTATACATAGGTTTTAAGAAACCTGTGAACTGTTTCAAACACTATTTTGGACTCTCATATTAGACCAGCCTGCTGATGACGGGAAGATCTTTTTTTTTATCACGGCTGGATCTACTGAGGGTGATTTTTCCTAAATGGTTTACCACTACCCTTCCACGCCCATGCAGGTATTTTACCTATAAAATGCTTCCTTTCTCATCCCTACCCCATTATAGTAATTGTCATATATGAGTACAACCTGAACAGGTAGTAAGTCACAACAATAAAAAAAAACAGGACTTGGTCAAATACTTCCAAGGATAGGTTTTAATTAAGACCTGTTTTAAGGTATTAGATTCATATTTAGGGTATTTATTACATTTTTTAAGTAGTTTATTACATGTCTTTGTACTAATTTAACAAATGCACCAATGAACACGACATAAGGGATCAGGCTCGCAAAAGAGTTTATTTCCAAGGGCTATAAGGAAGAGGTTTGAATCTCAATTGGGTTCACTGGGGATGGTTTTACACATATGAATTATCACTGTAGCTTTATCGTAGCCTCTTTTCACTAATGCGGGTGCATTCACTCAACATTACACTTATCATCTCCTTCCTTTGTAGTAAATATCTAATAAAATTAGTGTTGATCGTACTCAAAATCAGTCCAATTTTCATATGAAGGGTCCTTTTTAGAAAATACATACATATTATTTTGCTGAATGTCAACATTGATAAAATCTATCTATATTATTGGTGTTATTTTATCCCATATATTTGACGTATGGATACGTGAAAGTAGATATTTATGGCTTTGTGAATTCTATCTTTCTATAAATCGAAATCTGGTGAAAAAATAGTTTAATTTTCTTAGAAATGTTCTTATATGAACACTAAAAACATGAATGTATATCATATATAGAGATGTGTTTGGCTGTGAGATAAGAAATTTACGTTTTTTGACCATATTTCGGTTTATAGAAAGATAGACTTCCAAAAATCGTTTACTTTTATTTATTTTTATTTCGACTGTACCTTGAGAAAATATCCGCAGAGAAAATACATTGTAGTACTACTTAATTCTATTACTTTCAGAACTGGAGCGCATCGGATATACGTTTTTGGAGGCCAAACAGTGACGTGGATGTGTCGAAGAGAACAGGAATTATTTGGAAACATAACAACCAATTTATTTATTTATATATTACATGCTGAGAAAAAAAATACTCACTGTTATTTATCGTTGGCATATTTAATTATATTTTAAATTATATGGGCTTATTCATGGTGCCAAGTAGTTTATTTGTACAAGATATGTATAATTATTTGCACCTACTTATATTTACTGCCGAGGAAAGAATTTTACAATCGAGTCAGGCAAACAAGCTCATTTTGATTTTTTAAATTATTATTACCTAAATGATAAATAGGTACATTACATACTTTTAAATTATTACACTTAATATTATTCTCAAAAATAGGTTATCAGTGGACAAATAAAAAATGATTTTGTCTCCGTAAAAGCAGTGTACAGTGTTATTTATTATGTAAAACATTCCCAAGATATCCATTTTGAGTAGAATTGTAAGAGCTATTTTCAAATAGTTTCAAATAAAATAAAATCATTCCATAACAAACTATTCTTAAATTAATTTCTCCCCGCAAAACATGTATACAGTGTTATTTATCAGGTAACAAATTACTACCCAGATACTCATTTTGTATCAAATGTCTTGAGCTATTTTCCAACAGTTACCATTAAAAAAATCTATCATTAAATTCTTCTTAATTTTAGAGATAAAATTAAAATGATGATTTCGCCCAGCGGTATGATAATATACTATCTAAATATCAAGTTTGAACGATACCCATCAAACTATTTTTGCTGTAGCTACCAGATACAGATGGGTAGTCAGACATAAATATGGTGGGGGCGGGAGAAAGGGATGGGTAAAATGAGAGTGGCACAGAATTGTTAAAAAAAACTTTTTAAAATTTGTGTGCATTTAAAACGTCCATATCTATAGTAATATCAATACTAAACATTTTCACTACTACAATATTTTATCTAGCTGAAAAATTAAAAAATACAGTGTTAGTGCTTATGTGTATTCTAAGTTTGATATAGTTTTTTTAAGTTTGATGTTGAGGATAATGGGTATCCAATTCTTAGAACATAATTTGACAGGTCTTTGAAATATTTAATCTCAAGCAAGGTAGTATGAATTGATGAGATTCCTTCAGAATGGCTACAATCCATAAGAGAAGATGGAGTGAAAGAAATGTTCGAATTTGTATAAAAAATAAACGAGACCAGAAAAATACCATCAGATTTCCATAAAAGTATAATCTTGACGCTTCCGAAGAAAGCAAGAACTAACAAATGTGAGGACTATTGTACAATTAGCTTGACATTACACACATAAATAGGAGAATGCAAACAAAACTATAAGATACTCTAGGTGAAGGTCCATTTGATTTCAGAAATAGTAGATTTACAAAAGAAGCAATTTTGGCCTTACGACTAATACTAGAACCACACATCAAGAAAAGTGAGGACACATTTGTGTTATTTGTTGATTTGGAAAAAGCTTTTGATAATTTAATAATTTAAAGTGGTACAAGATGTTTAACATTTTAAGATTATTATTATTATTACTAGCACCGCGTCTTACTACCCATTCGGGTTATACGCACTTACGCTAATGTGTAATGGTAGGGTGATTGTGAGATGAAATGGAGGACCTACAGTTTAACGTGGAATCCGAACCACGGTGGAGGCCTGGCATTCCTCACATTCACAAGTTGTGATTAATACACGTCTTGTCAGAGGTGAAGGAAGGGTTTGGCAATCAGATAAATCTCTGCCGAGACCGAGGATTGAACCGCCGACTCTCAGCACAAAAGTCTGACACCTTACCCCTAGACCACCAGGTCACCGTTTAACATTTTAAGAAAAAGAGAGCTTAAATACCGAGACAGAAGACTTATTTATAATCGCTACAAAAATCAAATGGCTATATTAAAAGTTGAAAGTCAAGAGAGACAAGCATCAATTAAAAAGTGGGTGAGACAAGGTTGTGGACTATCACCTCTTCTATTTAACTTGTATGTTGAGAAGCAATGAAGAAAGTAAAAGAAAAGTTTGAGTCCAGGATAAAAATTCAAGTAGAAAGAAAGTTTTAAGACTTGCTGATGATTTATTCTTTTGGCTGAAAAATAGAGAAACATTTTTAGGAAATACTGAATGGAATGAATACATTATTAGAAGAGCAATTTGGCCTAACATAAACAAAACCAAGACAAAAATTATAAGAAGCAGCAGATGTGACAACAGTAACAATTTATTAAATATGCATATTAGATCTGATGAAGTAAATTAGGAAAATTGATTTGGTTGTTTAGGAAATAAAGTTACAACAGATGGGTGAAGCAATGAGGCAATCAAAAGCAGAATAGCACACGAAAAAAGAGCTTTCTTAAAGAAAAAAAAGCCTACTAGTATCAAATATTGACATTGGACTGAGAAATATATTTTTTAAGTTGTATGTTTGGGCACAGCACTCAATGAAAGTGAAGCTTGGATGCTGGGAAAACCGGAAAGATGTAAATTAAAAGCATTTTAAATATGGTACTACAGAATGATGTTAAAAATAAGGTGGACTGATAAAGTAAAAAATGACCTGGTTCTAGAAATTAAATTGAATGAAAGAAGTCTATGAAAAGATCCTACAAAAAGGAGAGATAGGATGGTGGGGCACATTTTTAGGAATACAGGATTGGTTAAATGGTTAATGGAGGGTGCAGTAGAAGATAAATACTAGAGTATGTGAAACAAACACTTGAATGTGGGCTGTAATAAGTATGTAGAGATGGAGAGATTGGCACAGTACGTATAGGAAGAAATGGAAGATTGCATCATACCAGTCGAGAAACTAAAGACAGAAAAAACCTTGGCAAACTAGTTTCACAGTTTAAGGAATGCACTATAGTTCTAATACACAAGGTAAAATACACCTCATTAAAAACAAGTTTATGTTTTTACCACGTATTGAGAATGAAGCCAGTTGTTCCACGTAATTATCAACTTTAATTTATACAAGCTGAAGTAACTACACTGTATTTAAAACAAATTATAATAAAACAAGTAGGCTATTACAAAATCATCATGTTCATGATATATAAGCTATTGTTTATGTGTTGGTAGGTAAAATAGGTTTAAATTATCAAGGCCTGTTGAAACTTGTTGAATAAGTTATGATTTTAGCATTTAAAAAGCTTAGCTAGTGATTACCTTTCAAAAAAATTTAAATATATAAATTATAAAATATATTTGAAAATGGAAATGAGACTCGAGTTCTGGATCTTTGCCTTATTGCAACAATTCTCTACCACTGGGATATCCAGGCAATCCAGTCTCTGGGACAGAGTTGTAGAAACTTTTCCTAATCTTGAACTTGTCTATTGATTGACCCACCACTTATTTACTTTTTTTAAATGAGTATTTAAAATAAATATAGTTGAATATTATGAATATCTCTAATTGAATCTTAAATATTTTAATTACGTCTAGATTTTAAAGAAGGAAAATTGATTAAATTATCAAAGTGTCTTAGATAATATTAATTTCAATAATCTAAATTAAAAAACATTGTAAAAAAGAAAATCAATTGATATAAATTTGCTAAAATTAAGAACTTACATGATATTTTCCATATTAGTTTTAAACATACAGTTGTATTTTGTTAGCCAAGATATTTATGATCGGTTCATAACTTGTTTTTATAGAACATCAGACTTTACTCAAGTAATAACTAAGACGACTTCACCTAGCTCATTGTGACGTGATATTGAAAGGTATGGATGTTTAAATATGATCTACTTCAAATAATTATACAACATTGGGAAAAGTTATATTTAGTGTTAGTTTTTTTTCGTGTCAGCGTATTATGTAAATAATGTTTTCGTGTCACCCAGTGGCAAACGTGCCATAGATTTGCCATCCCTGCTCTAGGGTCATACATCATTCATAATTTAAGGCGGAGTTTGCGATGGACGTTTGAGGTCATCGGCAACGTGGTAGTACAGCCATGACTCGTTGAAATACATTTATATTGCCAGGTACAAGCTCTACTAATTTTAGTTGTACACGGTTGAGTTTATACAAAATACATTGTAATTAACATTTGACACTAAAGATTGATCTAAAAAAGTGTTCTTTTAGGCCTAAATATATTTTGAAAGATGTCATCTGCACACAGGAATCGAATACGGTACTTATGGATTAACGCACCCATGATAATTAATACACGAGTCTTCCTTCTTCACACCAGAGGGCAGAAGTTTTTTTCTGATTCCATGTGCATTAAATAAATATTATACTTAACATCAGATAATATTTTGAATCACAATAAAACTAAACTAGATGTATACCCACAACGATGGTCGCATGGTCTAAAGCAGGTTTCGCAAACTCATAGCCCACGGGCCGCACCCGCTCCACAAGGCATTTCTGCCCAGCCCGCTTACAAACTACGTTAGTTTAATTTTAGTGGGTACATAAATTTGAATAAAAAACATTTCATAGGACTATTTCAAACTGTGCTTTATTTCATTTTAATTTTAATTTTAAATACTTGGCTGTGAGAATTTTTATAGCCAGGGTTATAGAGAGTTTATAGAGGTCAGGGTTCAAACCCCACCCTGATCTACAGAGGCAGTTTATTGCCATGTGTATTCCCAAATCCCCATCACTCAAATGCGGTTACATTTCCTCTAAATTATATCTTCCTCTTATTTTATCTACTAGCATGATAAAAATGTGTATAGTCCAGAGCTGGCCATGCTCTCAGAACTTGGTCTGGTTAATTGTGCTCGCACCATCTGGTAGAAATACTATCCACTAGGGGAGTTCAGAAAGCGTGGAGGTTATCCAATGCCTTCAACACTGAATTTGTATAAGCACAAACTTGAATTTTGTTGGAAAAGTGACATTAAAATTATTAGTCAATAACTTTTCAACTGTGGTCAAAAAGTGGCGGGCAGACGCAAAAGGCTCGGCGGGTGTCATGGCGCCCGCGGGCATAGGGTTGTGGACCCCTGTTCTAGAGTGATTAAAATGTGCATAGTACAAACGGGTAGGAAGATGCACTGCAAAAAATAAAAGTATAGAATTGGATTGCAACAAACACCGAGTTTGTGAATCTGGAGCTTCAACTAATTTTAGTTTGTGACCATTGGTCTAAATTTTAACCCTTATTTTAGACAATATTTCCAATGACGGGAAGAACGGGGTTCACATCTCGGCTGGGTGTAGGTACTGAGGATGAGTTTTCCTAAAAGCTTTTCCACGCTTCCTCCATACAAATTACATTACATTCTCTCCATAGTAATAACTTTGTCTTCCATATTCCATTAGTGTAGTTAATGTGTGCTTATAGCCCTAGCAAGTACTAAAACGCGGAGGAAAATAACCAAAACAGTAAACTGATTTTAATAGGAAATCAGTTATTTGACAGATAGAAAAGTTACTAGATCTACTTTCACGTATTCATGTATCAAGTCATGTGATCTGCAACTGTCACATTTGATAGACATTATCAATACCTATAAAATAACAATAATAGTAAAATACTGTCAATTTTGGCCGCAAAATAGGCCCTATATATTTGTATTTTCAATAATAGGTTTTTAATGAAAATCGGGGTAGGCTATAGATAGGTTGTTTTACTTCCAAGAAATTCATATTATACTAGCGGACCCGACAGACGCTGTCCTGCCCGAATATTGGCTTTTCGTTTGGGTGGTATAATTGATTTTGATAATAAAACAAATACTATGTGATCATCATAATTACAAATTACAATGAACTCCAATTAGTGAGTCACACAAATATTAATTATAATCAATTATTAATATTATATTAATTATTATAAATATTGGGGGGTGGTGGTGGGGTGAAATTTTGAGGTTACATGTTCTGATATGCAAACAATCTAAAAAAAAAAAATCCCCCAAAAAAATTCCCTAAAAAATAAAAATAAATCCTAGAACCCTATTGCAGCGCCACCTACCGGGTCCAATTGTAAATCTAAACCATCCACGGACCCACTCAAACACACACAAAAAATTTCATCAAAATCGGTCCAGCCGTTTAGGAGGAGTTCAGTGACATACACACGTACAGAAGAATTATATATATTAAGATTAATAACTACCAGAAGTATCCCGGCGTTGGCCATGGTAACCACGCTATTGATTGCGTTGTTACACCTAGCAAGTTGTTTTTTTTGCCTCAGACAGAAAAAAAAAATTTCTTCATTTTATTTCTTCCAACCGAGTTTTTAATTAATAAAAAAAAAATTAAAATCCAAATTTTAAAATTCCGGCTTCAATTTGCACATGTTCGTGCACAGGGGTTACTAATTAAAAAATTTCAGACTACTTCGTGCCATATATACACAGACACGTCACATACTCTTCATATTATTAATAGAGATACACATTATTGAAATACATGATAACAATACATTGCACTGTTTCTATAGTGAATTTAAAATGTAGGGTTTAATTTAGATTCATAATCTCTTTAAACTTAAAATGAAACCCAGACACCATTTTCTTAAGTTTTTAATGATGACTCTATTAGTACAATGGCCAGCAAAAGTATTGTAATAAACATTATGATGGTCACTTGATAACAAAATAAACTCACACGGTGATGATGCACGTTAATGTAAGTATAGTATCATTAACTCTGAACAATTATCAATATTGTCCAACACCTTAGCTCAATCAGAAGCTTGTCTGCCTGTCAATTAAATCCTCTGGGTTTGATTCTCAGTGCGGTCGAAAAATATATCATTAGTGAAATATAGGTTTCCCCTTTCACAGTTATGAATTATCGGCCGGGGGGCGCTGGGTGTTGTGTTTGTTCTAGTTATAAGTTAGTTTACAAGCCGTTTGCTGATATAATCAGCAGGTTCAGAAAATGCACTTTAAGAACCTATTCAATACAAAACGTTCATTTTCAAATGCCACTATGATATTACCAAATATTCAACTTTTGAGATTACCATGTGTAGAAAATTACCAAACATATCCACAGAAGTGATATTTTATTAATTTTGACCAAAATTTGTTTATTTTTTCTGTCGTAAAAACTGCACAAACTGAATTTAACTCGCACTTCCTTCCATAATATCCTAATTTAATCCGATATTGATCACAGCTCTGGTAAAAGAGCTCATAACACGATTTAAAACACTCATGATGTACCCTCTGTAGAAAAAAAGATTGCATTTACCCAGTTGCGTAACTAGGGTGAGACAGGAGTGCCCTGGGCACCAAATTTATCAGCAATATTAGCAACAACTAAAGTTTTATTTTTTACACAATAAAATATATTTTATTTTAATTATTTTGTAACCTGTATTTTAACGGGTAGCCAGTTTGAGTATCAATATACAAATTTAAACAAATTTTAGATAACAGTTTAAAAGAGGCGCAATCTTTATAGTTGTCCTGGATGCCATCAACCCCCATAAACCCTAGTCACTCTGACGTACAGGTAACGACTATGTAGAGAACATCGAAAACGTAAAAGAGGGAGAAATCTCTGATAAAAAGCGAACCAGACATAGATCAAAAGATCACCTAAACTTTGTATCAAAAGCGCACAAGGGGAAAACAAATTCATAGCATAGAAACATGTCAAACATGTATTGTAAACAACCACCTTACTTTTACAATAATTACAATTTATTATTATTATTATTATTATTATTATTAGTACCACGTCTTACTATTCGTTCGGGTTATTCGCACTTACGCTAATGTGTAATGGTAGGGTGATTGTGAGATAAAATGGAGGCCCTACAGTTTAACGTGGAATACGAACCATGGTGGAGGCCTGGCATTCCACACATTCACAACTTGTGATTAATACACGTCTTGTCAGAGGTGAAGGAAGGGTTTGGCAATCAGATAAATCTGTGCTGGGACCGAGGATTGAACCCCGGACGTCAGAACAGAAGTCTGACACCTTACTCCTAGACCACCAGGTCACTATATAATATTAAATTAATAATACTACAGGGAACAAATCCCTTACTCTTTACAATAATTAGGTTAGGCCTGGTTAGGTGTTGCCATATTGTTCTCAGATACCACAAACAATGGTGCGCTTTTGATGCCCCCACCTTGTGCGCTTCTGATATAGTATACTCCAAGGCAGGTACACGAATTGGTCTGTGCGCTTTCAGTATGTGGCCTAGTTATGAGTAACATATCATCTTTCTCAGATACAATCAAGATCTACTATGATGCCCGACGAAGCGACAATCAGTAAAAACTCTAGCCACTATAGTTCCATGACAATTGAAAAAGATAAAGAATCGCTCAAACGCTGTATAGGACAACTAAGGTATTTGGTGAAACGTAAGTTAATTCACGCTAAATTATATAATATCTATAAAAAATATATAGTTATTAATTTTGTATGGGTTCGTTTGGAAGCCAATATTAGCTCAATTTATTGAGCCGGAATGAGAGTCTTAAAGAATATAGAGAGAGGATAGTAAAACCACTGCGATATCCCCTCCCTCCGATCACAGTAAACCTGGCCGAGATTCTAGTCTTATAGGGCCCCTACATGATCAGTCTGACTGTCAGTATGCATCAGTATTTACAACGAGACCATCCACGGTCAGTCTTTGTGTCATTATTTTTATCAGTCTCAGCTCCTGCGTGCAACAACATGGATGATAAGAAAAAGGCGTGGGCAGTCTATGTTTGCTACTGAGACTGAAATTACTGACGAGCGCGCGCACACAGTCAGTATTACAGTTAGTCTCTCTCACCACTTGCAAGACTGATGGACTGAGACTGATGTGATCAGGAAATTCGGATCAAATCAGTATTTTAGTTAGTCCATCCATCAGTACTGCCCCTACACAATCAGTCAGACTGTCAGTATTAATCATTACTTTATTAATACTGACAGTCTGACTGATCGTTTAGGGGCCCTATTAGCTTCAGTCACACCCGCCTCGGTGGCGTAGTTGGCTAACGCGCCAGTCGTGTTGAGCCAGACCACCGAGGACGGGGAGATCGAGGTTCGAATCTCGGTCGGGTGAACTGGGGGTGGTTTTTCCTAAATGGTTTTCCACCCTACCTCCACGCAAATGTGGGCTCACTTCTTCTAAATTCAACCTTCCCAATTCCTAATCCATTAGTGTAATTAGTACTTAAGTGTATAACCCGAACGGGTAGTAAGACGCGGTGCTAAATAATGAAAAGCTTCAGTCACCATCATTCCAGTCTACTGAGAGCCTGGCACCTTAGTCTGCGTGACCATTGGATCTAGTAGCTCGCGTACCTATACGTCTAGAAATGTAATAAACTGACCCTGTCGCATTGTCAGTTGTACAGAATTCAATTATTAATCTGATTATAATTGTTTTGATTACATTCCAATTTTTATTGTAAGACATCTATAAAAACTACTAGATTTACTTTCACGTACATACATCAATTTGTGTGATGCATAGCTGTAAATTTTTATAGATATTATTAATAATTATAAACTAACACTAATAAGTCTTAGTAAAGATCATGATGAACTTTTTCCACATTTTCTTAAATACCCTTTCTCTGAAAATTAGATTGTAGATGTGAATAACACATTAGCTCAGTTGGTAGTAGTTCGTCTCCCCTGAATGATTTGTGGCATTGTAAACAAAATATTTATTGTTTAATAAACTGAACACAAATTTACTGTCATTTGGATATATTTCCATAGTGTTTAGTTTAAAAGATTAAAACTAGAAAATAATTATCTAATTTTGTAATCCTTTTATTAATATTTTCTATTATGTTAATGCGTATTCAATAGATTTATCAAAACAAAATGCTAATTTTATTTTTTGATTAGACGTGTGAGCTATAAACAATTAGTTTTATTGGCATAGTACTTACACATTAACTTAACCTATAACAAATCACTTAAACATATTTACTTATGCCCAGCCCCAATTCTTTAATTAATTATGAATATTAGAAACGTATGGTTTTACACATATTTAAGGCCCACTTAAAATAAGCATTAAAAAGTAGATCATTACAGTGATGAATTATAAACGTCACACACGTAAAACCAATCACAGGAAAATCTCGATAGTTCAAGTTGCACGGGACCAGACGCAACTTGAATTATCTGACACTCAAATTACACGTAATAACCAGTAAAAATTAAAATAATTATGAATTTTATGTTAAAGGACCTAAAGTAAGTCTTTTAAATACGTAATACAAAAATAATTCCGAAAATATACATTTTCTTATATATGTATACGTTATTTAAAAAAAAAA
>CABFWB010000411.1:223648-237784 GCA_902151455.1 Timema bartmani | reverse complement strand
TTTGGTTTTATTGGGATTTATTGACTTTATTTGAGTTTAATTTTATTGATCATGTATGCTAAGTGAGTTATAACAAATCAAGCAAAATAATAAAATAATTATTTGGGATCAATTGAAACATATTTTAATGTATTAAGGAATTAAGAAATATTAGCCATACTAATCACAAACGTTTTTATGTTATCTATATAAAACAATTTTTTAAATAGGTCAACTAGTTATGATACATTGTGTTTACTGAAAAATTGTAATTTATTTGGCCGCACATTCTTATTCTAAATTCACCCTTCCTAGCTCCTAACACATAAGCGTAATTATTAGTATATGCGTATTAATAACCCGAACGAGAAATCAGAAGCAGTGATGAAAAAAAAGGCTCCAATATAGAGATCAGTTAGCACCACTTCATTTTCAGCCATGTTTTTAGAAGCGATACTAATACAAGTGAAAAATGCGTGTCAACACAACTTGCATGTTAGTAAGCTAATACGAGTAAACTTGCATTAGTCCACTAATACCATGTCAACGGGCCTTCATCTTCAACACTTCGCAGAAACTGTTTCTCCTTCCATCCTCTCAACATGTCCTAAACCATTCAGCTGGGCTTCTTCTTCAATACCGGTATTAATCCTACTTTCTGTCAGATATTTTCATTTATAACGCTATCTCTCCTCGTATTTTCCACTATGACACGTAGATATCTCATCCCCACCACCTGTCCATTGTTGTCAAAGCCCAGTATTTTGCTCCATACATTAAGACGGGTGTCAATGATTAATTACTGATTAATGATTACTTGCTTTGACTTTTCCGGAACATATTTGTCTTTTAACAAATGGTATAGTGCCCCTAAATTTTTTGCCAAATTTCATCAATCTTTCATTTATGTCATTCATATTTCCTCCCCTAGCTGACACTACGAACCCCAGATATTTACCTTTTTCAAGATTTTTTTACTCTCGTTCCTAATCCGAACATTCATATCTTTCTCCCTACTGCCCACCTGCATTATCTCTGTCTTTCCTATGTTCATACTCAATCTAACCTCTTCAAAACATGAGTTCCACTGACCTAGTGCCGTCTCCATGCTCTCTTTGCTGAAATCCCAGTATGCAATATCGTCTACATACGCCACTGTCTGTCTTGGCTCTCTAACATTTACCCTTGTTTTAAACTTCGTGATTATACAAAACGTGTAAGCTATAAAGAACAACAGAGAAAAAACACATCCTTGTTCCACTCCTGAAACCACCTAGAACAAGCTATCAATTCTATAACCAGTTTGCACACTACATTTACATGGATTATACATGCGGATTTTAGCTCTCTTCAATTTTCCTAGCACATCATTATATTTCGTCTCCAGACACGAATAAAGATTGCTTCTAGGAATAGAGTCAAACGCCTTCTTCAGATCTATCACTGCCAAATACATATCCTTATCAAACTCCCCTGGTTTTTCTATGATCGTTCTGATAGCAAATGTCAAATCAGTTGTTCCTCTGTCTTTTCGAAAATCGTGTTGTTCCTCTTCTAGTCTGGCTCCCTTCTCCAAGATTATCTCATAGAGTTTAGCTGCGTGGTTAATTAGCGATATACCACAATGATTTTTATATTTTTTAATTATTCAAAATACAAAATCGCTATCTTTATGGCATAATGTAAATAAATCTAATCAATCAATTTTTTTTAGCACTGAGTCTTACTATCCATTCGGGCTATACAATTATGTACTAATTAAGATAATGGGTTAGGAATGAGAACAGAATACCACCCTCAGTACAGCTGACCTGGATAGAACTACGATCTACCCGTCATGGTAGTCTAGTCTAGTGTAATAGCTGCGGACTATGCGGCCATGGGAGCGGGTATCTCTACCTATTCATCAATGGTTGGCGCACTATTGTATTCTGGAAAAATTTACGAGAAATTCGTGAAGTGACATGTGGTCTTCCAATGCCAAAAGGTTCCGCACCCCTGTTTTAGACCAAGCCTACATGTCAACTGCAAACTAAACAAGAAAATACTGGCTCTTTTACAGTGTAACGGCGTGGGTTTTATTGATAAAACTTGCGATCTTAAAGGTTACTTCGAACATAGGTTTGTTTTACTGTTTCAGTTCTTCCCTATTCGAAACGCAGAGCTCCACGTGGTGAACACATCAGTTCTACTGAATGCCACCGTGACTATCGTGTATCCTTTCCTCAGCTCGGAGACCAAACAAAATGTGCGTAAAAGTAGACTATCTTTCTTTATTATTGCCGTGTCTTACAAATCGTTCGAGCTTAACACATAGGTTATAATTACACCGATGTGTTAGGGGCGAGGAAGGTTGAATTTAGAGGAACCGTATCAGCATTTGTGTTAAGGGTGAGTGGAAATTTTTTGGGAAAACCCACCCTTAGTACAGCCAAAAGAGATTTTCCCCATCATCGGCAGACCAGTCTATTGCGGTTACATTTTCTCTAAATTATATCTTCCTAATCTTTTACACACTAGTGTGATTAAAATGTGTATAGTTAGGAAGGGTAGTAAGATGTGCTTAAGAAACCAAAGTAGCTATAGCCTATAGAATAGATTTAAGCAAACATGTTTTTATAGGCTATGACCCAAAACACGTCTCGAGTTTGTAAATCTGGCCCTTTGACTACACTGGATATCATCGCCGAGGTAACTGCACGGCTACTATTCGGAAACAACATTGTCATTTTATTGTTTTAATGTGGTCAATCTGATCTCAAATATAATACAAGTTTCGCACCGCTGGTTAGTCGAGGTTGCCATTAGCTCCTTCAGACATAACTGAGATCGAGTGGATTTGGCAACAGTTAACTGAGAAAGAGCGAAGATAAATCTTTTCTCCATAGACCTGTAGCTCAAGGCAGCACTGAAGAGGTGTACTAGGGAAATGAGGAGTGAGGTAGTTTCCAGTTGCTTTTCTCACTGAGCCAGAAGGTACTATTGCACATCAGTCTGTCAAGCCCATCAAAATGCAGACACCAACTAACCCTACGAGTGACACCTTCCCTCCATCACCGGGAATGGCTGTATATTGGTATCACTAGTATGATCACTTTCATATTTATAAACGCTATAGTGAGACTGAGACATTTCATTGGAGGTAAAAACTTTCTCTAGCCCTTACCAGAAGATATGGTGCATTATAAACACTATATCTGACCAATCTGGTCAATTTTTATGTAAGATATTCTAGCACAACTACTATTATAATCTGTCCAACTTTTATGTCCAAATTTCTAGTGTAGCCACTATTTTAAGCAGCCCACTTTGTGGTTTACTTTATTATATAGGTATCATAATAATCAGATAGGTATCATTATTAACTGGCTATTTGGTAGCAGATGTTCTAGTATAGGTAACATTATAATCTGTCCAACTTTAGTGGCAAAGTTTCTAGTAAACTTATAGGAACCCTCATAAGCTGGTCAATTTTAGTGGCCAATTTTTAAAAATAGACATATTGTAAGCTAGCCAATTTTTTTGGATGCCTTTCTAATACCTATAAGTAGAATTTAAGCCGGCTAGATTTTTGTGGATGATTTTCTAGTATAATACCATTAAAATCTGGCCAATTTTTACTCCTGAGATTCTACATCCTCAAAGCTCACTAGTCATTATTTTATTGTATTAGGCTTACGTTATAAAACATGACAGATGTATCTAGATTAAGAAGATGGCTTGATATTTTAAATACCAATAGGACAAAAACATTTTTATTTCAAATAAGTTTGTTCACTACCAAGGCTAATTTTGTGCTATTTTAGCCCCTTTAGTGTTATACGCATATGCAATAGTTACGATAATATGCTAGAAATGAGGGAAGTTGAATTAAGAAGAAATGTACCTGCATTTCAGTACACCTGACCGGGATTTAGACCCCGATCTCCCCATCATCAGCAGTGTAGTATATTGCGAAAGTGAAACCTCAATGGCCACCTAAAAGGGTATCAAATCTAATAATGACTTATTTTAAAGGTTGGTTACTTATCATCAATGCACTCGCAAATGCGTATTTAATGTATAGGAAAACCACGGTGCTAAATCAAATTTGACCCCCCCTCCCTTCCAGTGCACTTAGCCGAGATTCAAACCAAGACCTCCCTTCACCGCCACATAATTCTTAAGCTGCAAAGCTGTAATACATGTTTATGTATTTTTTTAATTATTTTAGATCCACTTTCACGGCAGTAACTGGTCTCTGCTTCATAAATACATTGGTCCTGAAATACTTCCCAAGGAATATGGCGGTCATCTCTCTGATCTGGATTACAGCAGATTAAACGATTATTTGTACAATAATGAACAAACACTCACTGGTAATAACAAAATAAAAATATTTAGTAATTTTTTTTCAGAATATTTAATGGGTTTACCCAAATAGTTGAACTGTCCGATGGAATTATTAAATAGCAATGCTATTAGATGCGCAATCGTACAATTGTAATTGTATAGTACATTTGGCAGCATAAAGCATTACCGACTCGAAGGTTACTGCGTCATCTGATAGATCGTGATCTTAATTGATCACACAGCTGTAAATTACGATTTACACACGTCCATAACAGACTCTGCCTTAAAATCTGATTGAAGAGTAACCTTGAGCTCAGAACGATTCTCCTGGATAGCTCAGTGGTAAGAGCATTGGAGTATTAAGCCAAAGGTCCCGGGATTGATTTTCGTGTATAGGTATCATTTTTAAATTTAAAGATTATGTCAAATTAATGTTCACGTTCAATGGAAGACTAATTTATATGGCCAAAAACACGTTTGGCCGTTATAAAAGCTAATAAAACAATCGCCATATATTTATACGTAAAATAATATTTTATGAAGCTATCAATTTATTATTACATATAAAATAAAACTAATAATAAAGTAAAATGTTATCAATGTTTATCACAAAAAAAAAAAAATTTGTTTCCTAATTTACTTTCCAGTCCAATCTGACTATACATTCAACTCAAGTCATAAAATAAAAGTCTATGTATGAATGTGTGGGATAATTTAAATTACTATCCCAAATAAAAAGTTTCAAATAGAATAGAATAGTTATTGTTTTGAAGATTTTAGTTTTCACTTTTGATCTTGGTTAATTCTACAGTACATCTTACGATCCAATTCATTCAGTTTTTTCGTCGCTTACATTAATGTAAAGGCAGGAAATGAAGAAGATTAATTTTCAGGACATACACCAGCACTCACATGAAAAAAGTATGGTAAAACCACAGTAAAAAATAAAGATGACGAGGGTGGGGTGACTGTCTCCCGTATCAAAACTGAGCACGTTATTTGAAATAGCTCTGGCGTTGAGACAATTCGTTTAACATCATAAACTCACTAAATAGCTAGTAAAACAATCGCGATCTATTCATCCAAAATTATAAAATAAAATGAGATTTAGCAAAAAAATGTTTGTAGATACTTATAATTGATTTTACTTTTGTTTAGAAAATAGCTATCACACCGATTTTCTGTTTGGAGCGTTTTAATATCTTGACTGGTGTTTATTTTTCATAGTAGACCTATTAATACACTGCCCGTCTATGAATTATTCTAAGGGGTAGGGATTGTAAATATAGTTTATGGTAGGTGCAGCTCCATTAGTGGGAATAAAGGGTGTGAAAACAAAACCAAAGTAACTAATAGTTCTGTGAACGGTAGTCCTCACTATATCCATGTTCTTATCGTTACTACATTATTAAGATTTCTCTTTGGATTTCAAGTTGAAATATCTCCCGTAATTTCTCCTTGGATTTGATGTAGATCTTTTCCTTTGGTGATCAAGTTAGACATAAAAAAAAGGACTATAATCATTTATAGTTATAAAGAATAACAATTGTTCACGTGGTTTAAGACGCCAGTCCCTCAATCTATTATGTCAATATTTTTTTTTAAAAGTTAGAATTTTAAATTCAAATCACTTAAGATAAACTACTAAACAAATAACTTTTTGAGTGACCATCACATTGAAACGGATACTCTGATTTTAAAACTATTTACAGTATATACATCGTTCGGCTTCAACTCAAAGAATATCCCTGTCAAATTTCGTTAAAAGTTTCGTTGGTTGAAGTGTTTGGTAGTTATCGTGTAGCAAAGATCCGGACAGACAGACGAAATGCCAAATGCTCAAGTTAAAATTGATCCACGCTTTGCTCGAACAATAAATCACATTCGGCCGAGATTCGAAAATTCGGAAATTTTGACTGTTGTGAGTTTATGCCTTAAATTACAGGATTACCAATTTATTATCGTCTGATTTCTATTTCAAAACATTTACAAAAATAAATACAAATTGCTACCATGTTCTTATTTATTTAAATGTTAATTTGTTCACAGAACTTTTTTCTCTGGGATATCAATAAGAAGAGGGACAGTAAAACCTTCTAGTATTTTTAGGGAGCATCTAATGGTAAAAACTCAACACAAGATTTGATAAAACATAGCTATTATTGCAATGATTTATTTTGTCACTATCAAATAAATGATTATATTTGGACTCATGACCATTCTATTTTAGATTAGATTAGATTTATATTTAAAATATGTAGTTCACTGGCAAAAAAATATCTTTGTTGATAACATAATCTAGTTTACACAAACTTCGAAGATTATTTGATCACAAATTAAGGGGGCTACCTATTTGATGGGAAATATCCTAACACTGTGTTATTTCTGTCTGTTCTGAAGCTTCAAAACAATCCCTTATCTTATAACGATTTTTTTGATCTAAATAAAATAATATCGTTATTTATCTGAGGGAGTCTAGATCAATGTTTCTACCAGTTACTTTGGTCTCTAAACTCATCAAATTACGAATAAAACTTCGTTGATAATAACTAACTAATTATATTATTTTCACAATATAATTAGTAATTTTTAAATCCTATATTGATATTTTGATACCCTCCACCTCCATTTTGGTGTGGGTCATATTTTAAAATAAAAAAAGATTCTTAAATGACGTGAAATTTCTGAACGTCTGCTATGGGTCTCAGCTTTCCAAAAGTTGGTCCCCTTAATTTATTTAAGTACTTCAAAAAATGTATTTGTTTATTAGGAATTTAAATGTAATACATTTAAATAAATCGCCTGAGATTCCCTTTGTGGTCTCCTGGCTATATAATCAGAAGTCCAGGGTTCACTCCCCGGCGTCTACAGATTTTTCTGTGAAGCAGTGGTCAACGTGGTCAACTCAGCCTCGTGAAGACAATTGAGGAGCTACTTGAATAGAGAAATAGCAGCTCTGGCTTAGAAAACTGAGATTAATGGCTAGAGGGGTTGTTGTGCTGACCACATGACACCCTCTACCCGCAAATGTCAGCACTATCTTCACCAATGTGTGGTGGCTGTTGGCACGATATAGCTCGCTTGCGGGCTGACACCGTGGATTTTTTTTTCGCACCACCTAAAACAGAATCAGTGCTCCTGAGTTGAAGGGAAATAATTTAAAGGCTGGAAGGACAAAACCGAACGAGGAATAATAATTTTAAAAGAGTGCGCCGATATTTACATGAAAATTAAACACATATTCTGTGAGTGTAGGCAATGAAAGTGTAACCTTAATTGTGTAAGGGGGTTACTAATAAAAAAAAGTAATTTTGAGAAGTTTTCCCCCTCTCTGCAAGTCAAGGGAAATCGGATGACCCTTCCCCGGTAAATGTTTGACAACTGGATGCTTTTTGAAGCTTTTTCCAATTTAAAAAAAAATTGGGATTATCCTAGAAGTTACTTTGAGTGGTTCTTGCTTTATTACTAAGCAAATTATAGGCCTCTAGAATACATCTTAAATTATCCTTTTCAGAATAATTTTAAAATGGGAATGCTCGTAGAAGCTATTTTTGAAACTCCTCACCTGAACACTTTTTGATAATTGTATATTTCTAGAAGCAATTTAGAATTTGATTTTAAAAGCATTATATTCGTTAATATAATTGGGAATAAAATATATCTAGAAGGGCGCAGATTTTTCCATGGTGGACGGTCCAGTTTTGATGCAACTGAATGCAGTTTTATAAGAAGAAACGAAGGTAAATACTCTTAGATTATGTCAGATCTGCCTTCAGGCAATCAATTATATAATGATGGAGAAAACGATCTTTTAAACTTCTTATACAATTAAAAAAACTTTAAATTATATATATAAAGTTGCTTGTTTTACTGTACTAGAACTTGTTTATTAAGTACAACAATTTTTTATTACTTTAAAATGTAAAAGTTCAAGCAATGATAAGAACAAAATTGAATGATTTATATATTGTATATTTTTGTACATGTTAATTAGAGCTACCACGATAAAATAGACTAAATAACATTGGCATGTTTTATTATCTTCACGTGTTACTTCCTGATCAGGCTGTACACGTATATTATGATTACTCTAATGATGAGGTAGGGATAAGGAAGGAAGCATTTAAGTTGGAAACGAAAAAAAAAGACAGTTTTTTTTGCAGTTTTTATAGCAAATTTTTTTTGTTAAAGTAAATAAAATATTGTACTAGTACAAACATAAAATTTAATTTTCTTCACATGTTAATCTAAAAATTTATTGAATATCTATCAAGGATGCCCTGGAATTTAATGACAACTTTTTCTCTTCATTTAAAAAGTTTCTCATCTAATTCCACTATGCTCATGATGGATATTAAGAAATGTTGATATTACCATATGAAGATAATTAAACTATACATTTGTACTGGAGCAATATTTTATTTATTTTAGCCAAAAAAAGTTTTGTCATAAAAATTGCAAAAAACACTGGCCTTTTATCGCGTCCCCTTCCATCCCACCTAAAGAGGAAATTCACCCGCATTTGCGTGGAAGGAAATTGGGAAACCATTTAGGTAAATCGATCCTCAATATACCTAACCAGGAATTGAATCCTGATCTCCCCGTCATCATCAGGCTAGTCTAACTTGAGAGTGACGCCTTATACCGTTCGACCATTGAAGCGGATATTGAAATATTGACCTGACACCTTTCAATTCCAGGTAAAAAAAACTACACACAACAGAATTACAATGTTTAGCGAATGTCGACTGCTCCACAAAGATCTTTATCGTGTTCCATTCTCACTTTTCATTTTTCTAACACTCGCATAGCTACTACAGCGCTTAGTGGTATGTTTGGACCAGATATTTTTGAGGGTAAAATATTATAATCAAAGCTTTTACGAAAACATAACCTTCCCCTGTAATTTAACTTACTGAAATGTTTACCGAAAATAGCTCTGCGTGAAAATTTACTTGAACCCTTTGATCTATAATCTTAATCTTTAATGTACCGGCCTAGCTATATTAAGACTGACTTAGGAAGTAACTTTACTTACTTTTTACATCCATTACTGTTTCCAGCCTTTGGAATGGGTCACTTTTTTATTCAAGCCATATATTTTCCCCTACTAACTTTCTAGGCCTGTCGTAGCTTCATATGCCTTATAATCTAACCTAAGACTAGAACATACACAACATCCAACACCCTGCCATTAATTCATCACTGTGAAAGGGTAAGCTCAGAATTCAACAAGATTAATTTTTCGGCCCTGCCGGGAATCATACCTGAGACCCTTAGTTCAAAAGACAGACACGTTATCGACTGAGATAAACTGCGGGATGAAGAAGTAGCTTTATTGTCAGTTCAAAATATTACCAAAGTTAATTTCATGAAGTCACATGAATCCAAATGTCACTTTTTGACAGCTGATGTTGTTGATTTTGACAATTTTATAAGATAAATACAGTGACTCTGTTTGTCAATGTATGTTCACCTCACATCAGGTCCATGGACCTGATGTGAGGTGAACATACATTGACAAACAGAGTCACTGTATTTATCTTATAAAATTGTCAAAATCAACAACATCAGCTGTCAAAAAGTGACATTTGGATTCATGTGACTTCATGAAATTAACTTTGGTAATATTTTGAACTGACAATAAAGCTACTTCTTCATCCCGCAGTTTATCTCAGTCGATAACGTGTCTGTCTTTTGAACTAAGGGTCTCAGGTATGATTCCCGGCAGGGCCGAAAAATTAATCTTGTTGAATTCTGAGCTTACCCTTTCACAGTGATGAATTAATGGCAGGGTGTTGGATGTTGTGTATGTTCTAGTCTTAGGTTAGATTATAAGGCATATGAAGCTACGACAGGCCTAGAAAGTTAGTAGGGGAAAATATATGGCTTGAATAAAAAAGTGACCCATTCCAAAGGCTNCACAGATAGGACTTAGATAATATTAAAAAACTCAAAACCAACTTTTATGCAAATTACTTGGTCACTAAAAATGTATTAAATTAAACTAACAAACTCTTCATATATGGTGTAATATATCTTAACTTGGTATTTTAAATTGTCTTTTATTTTAACGTTTTAAACCATTTTTATTGTTAAGTTTTGACTCAGAATTCTATCGTGAATGCTTGTCAGTTCATAGTTGCTATGTCGTTGTGTTATTTTGTATGTGTTTGACTCATATCACAACAACGCTACCAATGTAAACAGATATTACCAAACTATGCCAACTTCTTATAAGGGCAAATTATAATGTATTTATGTACAATATTTTAAAGGTTACTTTATCAATTTAATTTATACTTGCATTTATTAAATTACAATAATATCTAAGTCTTAACCTTATTATAGTATTCGCTCCTTACGAAAGATCAAATTATAATGTTTTCTAAAATGTTCTAAATTACAGTAATAAAATTGTATTTTTTATGCATAAATGATAATAAATTCATAAAACATTTTTTTAAATCCAATTCACAAAGCAGAACATTTATTTTTCTTTCGTCTGGTTGAGAGATAAAGTAGTTTTTTATTTTATTTTCTTCGATTTCTTTTCACAGAAACAGCTTCCATTGCAAAACACGTCGTATTCACACAACTGATTTCATAAATGAACGCAGTCGAGTTGATATTTTTCCTGAGAACATCTGCTAGTCACAGTGCAACGCTTGGCATCACTGCCTTGAATTTTCACGATAGGTTCATCTTGTTCAACCTTACACCGATAGGTTGCAGCATACAGCACCACAACACTTTTTCGAATTAAAATAAAACTGTACCACTTTATTTTAATTTAGAACAATATGTATGCTGAAAAATGAAAGGATAATTATTCTCAATCATATTTACTCGGTTTATGCTTTATCTGAAGATAAAAAAAAACACTAAACCAAGAATATACGATCATGCAAAAATCATTTAAACAAAGCTGCTTACAAATATTTAACTTTTAACTGGCGTTAAATTATACAAAATGATAGATAAATGTGTTTATTGCAATACAATCTCGAATCCGAATTTTAAATTTTTCTTTGGAATATCGAATATAAATTCGATTCCTCGAATCTTTAAAAATGTAGAATTTTATTTAAACATATATGATTTAAAATTAACTTTAAAAAAAATTGTTTGAGAGTTGGTGTCACTGACAGATAATATTTTGTTTTTCATGTCTATTACGTCATAAACAACGTAGATAACATTTTATATACAAATTAATTATTATATTAATACAATTTTGTTCTTTTTTGTGAGTTTATTCTTCTAACCAAGCAAGCCTATATACTTCCTTTTATCATTTGCTTTAAATTGTTAATTGAAGTGAAGGTCTTAATAATTGTTTTCGAGATATTTTTTAGGATTTTTACGAATCTCGACTTTCTCCAATACTATAGGATCATAGGGATTCGGGGATCAGGAGTTCAATATTTCATCTTTATTCACTACCTTAGGGATGGGGAAGGTGTATTTTTAAAAATGCACTCTCATTTTCAGAGGGGTAGGAACTATTTAGATGAAAACCTCCCCTTCAATATACAAAGCCAGGATTCAATCCCAGAAGTTTCCATCACTGGCAAACCAAACTAGATGAGCTTACCATTGTAAAAGTGAATTACAAATAAGTATTGTTTTTAACAAAAAGGTTTTAGATCGACCTTGACAAACTAAACTCAACAAATAAAACTGATATTGCATGTGACACGCATATAATTGTATTTATTTATTTCCACACGAGTTCCAGCATAACACGTCAATAGTGTGGGAAAGCCTGCTCTTAGAGACACAACAATAAGTTTCCTCTTCCCAATCATAAATATTTGAAAAAAGTATCTTTAGAAATGTTATAATAGTTACAATTTTAAAATGTAGGCCCTTGGGTTTTTTTTATCACCGCGTCTTACTACATGTTTAGATTGTACGCATATATGATAATGATTACTCTAATAAGGTGGAGATGGTCGACCTAAGTGGTCTTGGGGTAAAATCCTTGCCTCAATATCGGATGTTCGTGGGTTCAAACCCAGCCGAGGTTGACGGATGTTTCTTGAGCGATTAAAATCCGTAGAACAGGTTCCTGCGGAGGGGAAGTAAAGCCGATGGTCCTATGTCGATTGTGGCATGTAAAAATAACCTGGAAGGAAGGTAAAAATACCTTTACCGGCAAAATTGGAAAGCCCTTTCACTCTCGCTCATAGAAATTCAATGGGGAAGCCAACGGGAAACCACAACACTTTCTCAACATTTTCTAGTAAATGTGCTCTCTACCAGATGGTGTGGGCAGCATTAACCAGCCGAAGGTTTAGGTGTAAGCCTACCTCCGTCTGGATGGGAAGCGCATCAAACTAAACTTAGGGTTGTTGAATGAAGGTTAAGAAGACAATAGTTGCAATGTTTTAAAATATATTTTACCTCACCATCGGCTCCATTCAGTGGTAGAGACCGCTAAAGCACTATTCCTCAATGTGTTAACTAACCAACTTTGATAGACTTGCTTGTTTGAACTCCGGTCAGGTCAGAGCTACTTACACAAAAAATTGTGCAAGAAATTGTATAATAACTTGGTCAAATCGATTGTATACAAGTTTTATCTCGATATTTCACACGGCGCATGCGGTTGCTTTCAATATTGAAAGCAATACAACAGTTTCTTTGTTTTTGGTGGAATAATAACAGATAGTAAATAAATAAATGATAAATATACTGAGATTATCTTTTATATTTATTATAATACAAATATAACATTAAAATGTAAGTGTTTTTATTAATAATTATATGCCTGATAAATACGTTTTCATATATTCAATTAGTTCACGTCTGGCAGATAGGCTTGTTTATTTTTAACAATCCAATAGTTGAATGGGGAAAAAAATGACCGATATAGGACGTGCTCTATTCCTTGAAATTGTTTATAATAAGTTGTATCTTGTGTACCGGGATTAAGGTTCAGAACCACTATATTAAAAGTTTCTCTTTTCACGCGATACTGACTATATTTTGTGGAATAGTACAATGGATTCTGAAATTGCGCGAGCTGAGTGCGCCCTGACACACACATACTAAACACACACACACACGCACGCCTGCTTGTGGCGCAGGTCGATGTGTAGAACGGAGCGTATCGCATGGCCAGAACATACGAGAGTGAGTGAGTGAGAGAGAAAGACAATAACAAATGAGAGAGCCATTTAGTCGGGTCAGTCTTGTACCAGCGCTGCTCCTTTCAACATGGCACCTCAAGTGACGTCACGAGTTCAACCACTGGAGGAGGACCCGGTGATAGTGAAAGAAAGTATCTCCACTTTGCGGGAACTAGTCGCAGGTACTTGTTTTTTGTTTTTACCATGAAGACTACTTTGTGTTGTCAAGAGTTACCTAATGTTTTATTTTATTTTACTAGTCATACTTCAATAAATTTAAAAGATTGTACCCACTTCAGTTTACGAATTGTCTTAGGTGTCACTCATGCAATAGAATGGAGTGCTG
The DNA here is from genome assembly GCA_902151455.1 of Timema bartmani. Classification (NCBI taxonomy): domain Eukaryota; kingdom Metazoa; phylum Arthropoda; class Insecta; order Phasmatodea; family Timematidae; genus Timema; species Timema bartmani. Next base: position 223,990 of record CABFWB010000411.1, on the reverse strand, counting down.
ATGACAGAAAGATTGGGGCTCAAAACTTCCCGGTAAGGAAGAGAGGGGTGTTTATTTCTAAAAAAAATTCCCACTCTTCCTTCATGTAACTAAAGGTACACGTCCTCTAAATTTAACCTCCCTCATCCCTATCACATTAGCGTAGCTAGTAGATTGCGTATAGCCTGAACGGGTATTAAGATACGACGCTCTTTACACCGCGTCCTCCGGTAGAAACTGCAATTTTGGGGGATCTACGGTTCGATTCCTGGTAGTCAAGGGCGAACAAAGGGGGAAGGAGATTCGTAGGGGGAGGGTGGCAAAAAAAAACCTGGAATTTGATGCCCCCCCCCCCCACTAAGA
>CABFWB010000411.1:132200-223601 GCA_902151455.1 Timema bartmani | reverse complement strand
AGGGGGAGGGTGGCAAAAAAAACCCTGGAATTTGATGCCCCCCCCCCTCCCCCCCACTAAGAGTAATCCATATATACATGTTAAAATTCTTATTCTACGTATAATCTGAAAAGATAATTAGACGTGGTGTTAACAAAATTAAAACTTTTCTTGGCTAACGTTATAGTATAATTTTATAGCGAACCACCCCCTGCCCCCTCCTTCCCCCCCCAAAATTAGCTTTCTGCGCCTTTGCAGATAGTGCTCAAATAATATAATGTGTAGGTTCTTCCCATAACCCGGAACAGAAACCCATAAATCGTTAGACGCTCCTTGATTTTGGTCGCCGTAGACTAGCTGAAATTTCCATCCTATATCCTCACTAATGTAGGTGCATTTATTCTTAGCCATCCCTCCCATAACGATTGTCGTTGATAACCATTTAATTGAACGTACTAATTAAAAAAAAAAAGCTTGGTACATTTGTGTACTTGTTCTAATGTTTATTGAATATGAGTGATTATTCAGCTCTATGTATAGTAGAGAACAGCAAAATAAGCTTGTGTGTTTTCGTTTCTACCTTTTATTAGGGGTAATTAAGCTACGATCTCGGACCCAATCAATAACTTCAGTAGACAACTTAATAGCAGCTCAGGCCAGGGGTGCAAGACGTTTGGCGCAATTTGGGATTATACTAGTTGAAACATATGTGTTCTTTGGACCAAACTGGTCATAGGACGTTTGGAACGGTTGAGGAAAGAAATCTGTTATTCCTACCTTGTAGGTTTGTGTTTTCTACGGGCTCGCGTCTTTATGGCCGGTGAAGTGTTTTTCGATGTATAGGGCATAAGTGTTGTGTTTACATATTTTATTATGAGTTATGTTAGGTTAGAAAATGTGGCTTCTCTCTGTTTCAAACCTCCTATATTGTCTTGTCCAAACAACGTCCTATTTAATGAATATGGTTGTGCCAAACATCCTGTTTAGATTGGCTCAAACAGTTCACTTTTCTGCGCAATGTTTCCAAACGTTCTATGACTTGAAACATTGGCTTAAAATATTTTCTAATTTTTGGACAAGCAGTAACTAACTATAGAAAACAAAAAAATATATTATTTTTGCAATAACTACGTTTTATAATGGTTTACTTTATCACTAGCATTATTTTATAAGTGTTGTTATCTCAAAAAAGTGACAATTCAGATAACATTACTTGACTTTTAAACATGTGAAAACTGTTAAGTGGCATTTAGAAGAACGGTCAGATAAGTTCCTTACTAAATTGAAACGTAGTTTAGGAATCATTGGATAACATAGCTTACAATTAAAAAGTACACGAAATATATTTTTAACAAAACACCATCAAAATGGTATGTATCCGAATCCTCACCGTTTGACCTTGAGCAGACAAACGTCATGAACCATTTTTTCAATTAATTTTTTTTTTAATTAAAGAAATTTTGGAGTGGGAGATACAGTTGATACTAAATCGGATTACTCGTGGTTTTAGAATATCCTTAAAACGTCTCCTTTTCCTATATCCCGGATAATCGAGTAAATTGTACATCTAATACAATTTTTTCTTTACAGTAACCCTTTAGGGAATTAAACGTAGATTTTATTTAAAACCATTTTCATAAGAAAATATGATACTACAATTTGACAGTTCTTAAACCAATTTGAATTTAACTAGTTTATTAAATAAAACAAGTGCTTGTATCCTTCAAACTTTAATATTTCATTTTGTCTATCACAATAAATTAAATTTAATCATTCTTAGTTCAAATCCTATATTGGATCTAGTGGACAAATTATCTCGCTAAACGGATAATTTCATCAAGACAATTCACTAATATTCACTGATTTAAAAGAATATTTACTAAAGACACAAATTTTATTATTAGAAAATATTTAGATGAATCATCCAGTCCAGTGGATTTCAACATTTTTAGGTTGAATACGCCCTCATTCGTAAACACTTATTTCAAATATTCAAAGATTAATATCTTATTAGATAGATGCATTAATAAAAATAAAAAACTTTTCCAAAGTCGTATTAGTTGTGTTTTTAAAAACTAGCTATTTTTTGTCGCCGCGTTTCACTACTAGCCGTTTTTACGCATATTAACGATTAGCGCTAGTGTCTTAGGGATTATGAAGTTTGAATTCATATAAAGTTTACACATATTTCCATGTTAGAAAAGTAGGGAATCATTTCGGAAAAAAAAAACTCTCTTAGCACACTTGGCTGGAGTTTGAACCCCGATCTCTGTTTCCCGGCAGTTAAGTTTAACAAGAGAGAGCCACGTTGGATCATACGATCATCAATTCATATCAGTAAATACATTAATTAAAACCCTTATCCCTAGTCGTAATGTTTTTATTAAAGCTAATTATTTTTGAGAGTAAGATTTTAGCACCGCGTCTTACTACCCGTTCTGTACTAATTACACTAATGGTTTTAGGGATTAGTAAGGTTATATTTAAAGGAAGTGTACCCGAATTTGCATAGGAGGAGAGTAGAAATCAATTTGAAAAGAAACTACTAAGTACACCCAACCGAGATTCGAACCTCTATCTCCGTCATCTGCAATCTAGTCTACTGCAAGAGTAGCAGCTTAGACCACGTAGCCACTGAAATTGGTGAGAGTGAGATATTTTGATTTAAGAAAGGTATTTAATCTTGAATAGTTACATACGCTATATTTTATTTGTCAGGTTACAAATTCGATACAGTCGTGTTGGTTACAGACAGTGAAAACATGGAAAAGTCAAGGAATTTTTTAATATCAGGGGAAACTGGGAAATGTCAGGGAATTTAATCATAACTAAGTAAGTCAAGAATCTAAATACTCGACAAAATAAGCAACTAAAAATGTAAACAAAGTGAGAAATTTTGTTTTTAATGTTAACAAAATACAATGTCTCGATATAGCATTTTGCTAAAATTAGGTTTGTTTTCTAAAACATTTAAATAGTGCCACAAATAATACCTAAGACTTTTGATACTGAATAAATAACGTATACTCCATTCACGGTAGGAATTACTCTCTGAAAGGTCTTTTTTCCAACCAATATCTTACTATATAATAGATTTCTGGTAGGGAAAAAGGACTTTAAGAAAACGATTCTTACGCTGAACAGACTTTATAATAGTGTTGATGATTAGCAATCGTTAGGATTGTTTTAGAAAATATGTGAAACTTGAGCTTAAGAAAAGTAAAGAAAATATGAACGAGAATACAAAATTTATATTTGAATGAAAATACTTATTACATATACATCTAATAAGGACTTGTTTCAAATAATGTTTTATATTAGATTCAAAAGCTAGCCAAAACCATTGACCTGGCCTGAAGGATACATCCTACTATGTTGACCAGCAGGGCTTGGTGGATTGGGCACTGCCACATTGAACCATGATTTCCCTCCCAAGGTGGATGGGCACTACTATCTTGCACTATGATTTCCCTCCCAAGGTGGATGGGCACTGCTACCTTTAACCATGATTTTCCTCCCAAGGTGGAGGGGCACTGCTACCTTTAACCATGATTTCCCTCCCAAGGTGGATGGGCACTGCTACCTTGCACTATGATTTCCCTCCCAAGGTGGATGGGCACTGCTACCTTGCACTATGATTTCCCTCCCAAGGTGGATGGGCACTGCCACATTGAACCATGATTTCCCTCCCAAGGTGGATGGGCACTGCTACCTTTAACCATGATTTCCCTCCCAAGGTGGATGGGCACTGCCACCTTTAACCATGATTTCCCTCCCAAGGTGGATGGGCACTGCCACATTGAACCATGATTTCCCTCCCAAGGTGGATGGGCACTACTATCTTGACCCATGATTTCCCTCCAAAGGTGGATGAGGCACTGCCACATTGAACCATCATTTCCCTCCCAAGGTGGATGGGCACTGCTACCTTTAACCATGATTTCCCTCCCAAGGTGGATGGGCACTGCCACATTGAACCATCATTTCCCTCCCAAGGTGGATGGGCACTACTATCTTGACCCATGATTTCCCTCCAAAGGTGGATGAGGCACTGCTACATTGAACTATGATTCCCTCCCAAAGTGTATTGAAACCAACCTAACCTGTCTTAGCCCTGCTTTCCATCTCACTAAAAATTAATGTTACGTCTGACAAATTTTACGGAGTACCCAACCTTTATCTGGATGGCCTGTTCTGAACTATAATGTTGGTGATTTATTATACCTTCATTTCCAATTAATATCATACTCTGATTTGCCCTATTCCGCAATCTCTCGCATATAAGGTGCCCAATCAACCACCGGCCCTCTTTGTTAATGACCACTTATTATTAAGGTTAGTAATTATCAAATACTATTTTAATAAACATACACATCATATTATAGTGACTGAGAGATTGAGAGCTTCAAATTACAAGCAGGCGTAATGAGAGTATTTTTTCCTATGTGGGGTTTTGCTATCCTTCTACGAAAATGCTGTTACTGTTTTTGTATATTCTAATTTTTCATGCCTCACATTAATTGCTGTAAATATGTAGATGGCCCTGATGAATAATAAAATGAAAGCACGAAAAATGTGTTCACATCTAAGCATCGTTTATAAATAAAATATAAGTTTTACGAGTATTTTGATAAAAAAAAACTACTTCTCTATATACTGATATACAATTCCACTTTTTTAAATATAGCAATCAAATGATGGTCCTATTCATCTAGATTTACACTCTGTTATATAAAAAAAGAGCATTGTAATGGTTTCTACTCTAATGCTGGTTACTTCGTTTTATAAAAAAATTCATCAGATTCTTCTTCCTTAGAAACTATAAAACTTTATTTGAACGTGGTGCATGAATAAATTGGATAACAAAACTAATTAACCATGCAAAATCTTAGTATCGTCATCGTCGGTACTATCTGGAATAGAACAATTCACTACAAACGTTTGATCGATGAACCTCCGATCCACTAAGCTATGGCTTTACATTTGCTCATTCATAGTTTATATAATGATTCAGAACGCCAACAAATGTGTCAAGCATTTCTGGCTAGACTTTAAACTCCGAGTGTTTACTTTTGAGTATTTAGAGACCCTTCTCTGAAAGTTATAAAAGCTACTAAATCTATTAATGAGTATTATAAAAGTTGAAGGGTTGGGGAGAGTGACTAATTGTCTATCACACTTTTGATGGAGAAGACAAATTTTGACCACTGTAAGAGGCTCCATTACATTTATTGTTTTCATTGGTAGGTTAAACACTAAAGTTATAGGCAGCTTAATCTATGCCAGGGTTGGCCAACTTCTGCACATACGAGGACCAATAAAATATGTGTGTTGGCATCACAGGCCGCACAAAGTTTTATCTAGTAATTATCTAGGAACATGCTTTAGAATAATAAACACGGGCTATTTAAAGATACTAGTTATATTTAATTCAAATTATCAATGTAAAAACATTTTATTAATAGAACAAAAACAATTCCAAATGCAAGAACATAAGAATTACAAAATACTATTTTGAGTAAACTTTTCAAAAAAATATTAGTGTTATTTAAATTGAATTTGAGTTAAAGAGAACGCTTGGGCTGTCATGCAATGTAACAAGTTCACAGAAGTCAGTTTTCAATTATTTTATTGATATTCTTAATCAGTCCTGAAATAAGTCAAGTTTAATGTTGTTAGCTTTATCACGGGCATCATAAAATTACCTCACGAATCACTAGTTGGCCACCTCTAATATAAGGTATAAGGATGAATAAGTGTATCAGCACTTGGTTGAAGAGAGAACTAAAAAATTACAGTAATAAATCACATGTGGAAAATCACCCTCATTCCACCCATCCAAGGTTCAAAATTTGACCTTTTCGTCAACGGTGATTTAGTCTTTCGAGAGCCCGATGGCTTAAACGGTGTAACCATTAGTGTGAGAACATAAATCTATTTAAAAAATATTCTAATAGTGTCACCATAGAATGATATTGGTATTGGAATACTATAACGTTATTTTGATTTTTTTTTTCTCCTCAGCTGAACCCAAACTCCACGTGAGAACTGATGATCTCTTCATGATGAAATATCTACGATGCGCGGATTTGGACCCTCAACGAGCATTTCAAAGGGTAAACAAACACAATGGATATATATGAAGGTGGAAATTAACTTTAGTCACGAAAATCAGCTGTATACGGATAACCTTACAATTGAATTAAATATAACTCGCTTCGGTGGACGCATAGTCTAAGGCAGCAATTTTTATACCTTTTTCCACTCATGGCACACTAAAAAAGTGCTAAAATGGTCGAGGTACATCATTAGTTTTTTTAAGAAGATAAGTTATCATTAAAAAACTAGTAGGTAAGATTGTGTTTAAAGAGTTCAATAGCTAACATTATAATAACTGTGCTCTTTTAAAAAATAATGTTGATCAAAGATTTAAAAATTTATTTTTATCCGTCAATTTTTTAAAAATAATGTTGATCATAAATTTAAAAATATTTATTTCTATCCCTCAATTTTTTTTTTCACAGTTATTTTTGATACTCTCCCAAAAACCCGTGGCACTCAAGTTGAAAAAAGCTGTTGCTGTTCTAAGGCATAACTCTCACAATAGACAGACTACCGATGACTGAAATATCAAGGTTTGAACCCCATTGAATGTTCTTTCCTAAATGGTTTTCCACTCTCCATCCACACAAATTCGGGTACAATATTTCTACATTCAAACTCATTCATCCCTGACACATTAGTGCAATTAGTACATATGCGTACAACCCGGAAGGGTAGTAAGACGTGTTGCTAAGGGGGGGGGGAATCTACTTCGCTGGTGGACACGTGGACAGAAACGGCAGTCTTGTATGGTCTGGTTTACCCGTGATGAGAAGGTTGGGATTTGACTCCTGGCCGTGGTGGTGTTTCCTATGTGAATTCCCCCTCCTCCCCTCTCCCTACAGTTGAGGCTTCAATTCAGAGGTGAACTGGGCCACCAGAAGGTATCCCGGTGGGTCATTTTGATTTAGTCCCATGCAAAAATTTTAAACTTAAACAAAGTTATCCATTCAATTATATATAATTTTTATTAAAATGCAACCAAAAGTTCCAGAGAGTGATTTTTAAGGTGCCCAGAATGCTCCCATTTGTTATTTCTTTGTGTTTATAAACAATTTCTTAAGCCAAATGTAAAAGTAGGCCTATCTGTTCATTGAATTTTGTTTGTTACAAGCTTTGTAAAGCTACAAAATTAGCTAGTGGAGGATAATCTTACGAATTTAAAAATATGTTATCAGATATTGTCTAACAATTTAGAAGCTCTTTTGTTCACCTCAGTAGGAAGTACAAGGTTACGTTTTATGTGGACTGAATAGCAACGTAATAATCGAAAATACATCTGAAATGACCTCGGGATTACATTTACAATAAAAGTACTTCCCCTCACCACTTCCCCTCACCACTTCATCTTGCATTGAAACGTAACTTCTTGGTATTTATGAATGAAAACTAAGGACCGTAATATTCGTTGTCTCGGACCGTTTGAAATATTCCAGTACACCCCTGGTTAACTTCCTTTCAAATTCTCCCTCACCCTTCACCCCTACCCCCACATCACTACGAATTTTTGCGAATAGTATTCTATAACCCATCTATGGTTGGAGTGTAGGTAGCTTGACAGCTAGCAAAAGCAATCAAATCTACTCTCACATATTTATTTGCCAAACTATATAATCTAAAAGACCATGAATGTTTATTTCTTGTCACTATTTTGGAAGTCAAAACTTTCACAACGAACAATTTTTTAAATTCTTTTTAACAGTTTTTACATTATCTGCCAGCTGTTAGCTACCACCACTCCTATGGCGAATATAACCTACACACTAAACTTTAGTTTTTACTAATCAGACAACAGAACGAGCCATATAATCACATAGTAAATAAAATAGTAATTTAATAGGAAGAAACTTAAAATAAATGGATTTTTTTTGCAAATATTATAGATATTGATAATATCTATCAAAATAGATCACTTAAGTTGACGTATGAATATGTGAGAGTAAATATAGTAATTTTTCTATCCTATAAGGATCTTCTTTTAAAAAAAAATTGATTGTACCCCCGTCAACATCTCGTTGAAATGAACCAAAGTCCTTTACATTTGTAGTCGGACACGGGAGCATGACCTTGCGTCATGCCGAGTTACTAACACAACGAAAACCAGATATTCGAGACAGTGTGAGCCCATCCCAAGGCCGATTAACCGGATCGTCAGACTTCAGAGGCTAACTTGAAGTAGATGATCTTTCATACCCAGCGTTTAGAAAATAAATGATACGCAACGCAACCATTCTTATCTTAAAATATACATTTACTAAAAAAACGCAGAGGATTTGTGAAGCGAAATAATAACTCTACATTGCTGTATAAATACTACCCTAAATATCATAAATAAAATAATATACACTGTTATTTACTCTATGGTATTAATAACTGGGAGTATTGTTACAGAAAAATGGAGAAAAAAAAACATCTTTGTCTACCAGAGAGCATAAGAATCAAATTCATTTTTAAACAGCTGAATTAAAAAGTACATATATTTTCTTATAGCTCAGAAACTATTTGTTTTATAAAATATATTTCAAATAAAAGATTTTAATCACTAAGAGTAATTCAACTTTACAACGATAAATTATTTCGTATCTCAAATAATTGCGGAAAAATTGTCAAAATTGAAAAATCTCCCCTACGTAAAATACCCTCAGTCATTATCACGATAAAATGAGAATTTACATCTCGTTTATAGTGATAAACAGTGTCTAGATATAAAATTTAATCAAAATCGATAGAGCTAGTTTTGAAAAAATCTATTTTTTCTCTTTTTGAACCTCAGTAAATTACTCTTAAATTCAAGAGTTAGATATTTTATTCCAAAAACCTCTCGGGGGGGATCTTATGAAAATTACAGATACCATGTTTTAGCCCAATCGGTAAAATAGTTTCGGCTCTAGCCCGAGGTACAGACACAGACGGCAGTGCGAAAACAACTTTTTTGGTTTCAGGGGGTCATGAAATGTCGACATTAATGATAAAAATCTCAAGTTCAATTTTTTTGACGATCACAATACTTTCTTTCTGAGGTTTTGAGAGAAAGTAAAAACAAACCAAAAAATCAAGAAACAAGGAGGAGAGAACACGTTTCAGTGTGCTATTAAAAGAGGCTTAAAGCTAGAATCCAAAGCCCTAGATTTATCTAGAATACACGAGGGTTTTTAGACAGTTGGGCCAGTTGAACAGACAAATCTCTCTGTCTACCATACATAAACCTTGGTAAGCTCTATTCTCAAGCAAGGAGACATTTTTCTGGTTTCAAAATTTCATTAAAATATTATAATAATTAATCATATATCCAAGGATTTGCTATTGTGACTAGAAAATTAAGATATAGTTTTTATTGCAAAAACTATGCCTACTTGGGAATTATTTTAGTTTTGCAAACTTCTTACCAAATATAGTTTTTTTTAGATAATTTTCAATTTTTTAAAGTTTTGGGGATAAAATATACTAACAATAAATCAGTAAGCTTGTAAGGAATGTAAAGAAAATGTTTCGAAATTTAAAACAATAATTATATATATATTTTTGTGCATATTCTAGCTTAGATGCGAATTCTCTCAAAGTTGGCCATAAAATTTGTAAAAATATAACTATTTCTAATATCTTTGCTATTCCTTTAATTTCATTTTTTATTTACGATTTTTACAAACGCACACTAAATAGCCTTAAATTTGTAAGTTTAGTTTTTATACCATAATACCTAGTACTGATAGTCAAAGTAAACATAAATTACCTAAACTGTGTAATTTTTGTGAGAGTCTGAAGAATTCTGTTCAGTCATAAGAAAGCGCATTTTCTAGGAAAGTCCTGGTAATGAGGTAGTTCCTCGTTATTTTCCGCACCGGATTTCTACGAGCGAGTGACAAAGAGCTTACAAATTTTGCCACGAAAGATATTTTCACATACCTTCCAGGGATATTATACATATTACAATCGACATGGGACCGAAGTAAATTATACGGATTTTTNAAAATCCGTTAACCTCGGGCGAGTTTGAGACCACGAACATAGAGTCCCGGGGCCAACACTTTACCTCAAGACCACACAGACCCCTCCCTACCTCTTTGCAGAGGGCATAGGCAATTTCCAGTGACCTAGGATCACTTTCCAGCTCTTCCCCTCTTTTCGTGTCCCTCCTATTTCCCCGCTCCCCCTACATCACACCCACCACGTGACGATCCGGTTGGACGCGAGCAGAGCGATACCAAGCTGCATACAAGTGCAATTACATTCATTCAGTCTACTGGAACTATCGTTTAGAACAGGGCTTTCCAACTTGCTAGTGCCCTAGGGCTTAGACAAGGTATACACAATATCCCCGACCGACAGCCTCCAGGCTACATTCATTGGGACAGCTTGAGGCCTTCAACACGGGGATCGCTAGATCACAAGGACACAAAGGTTATATTGAGTACATTTAAACTAAATTGCTACTCAAGTGAAATGGCAAAAACCATTATTTTATTTATTCAAATGAAAAATTACCCAATTCTTAATATCGTTTTTTCGCTTGGGTGCCATTAATAGGGATTTTAAACCTGGTTCACTGGACGCATGGTCTAAGGCGTTACTCTCGCGATAGACTGGATTACTTTGCTGATGACGGGGAGATAGAGGCTCGAATCCCGGTCGAGTATATGTATATAGAGGGCGGTTTTCCCTGGATTTGAACTAACATTATTTCCAAAGAAGACCTTAAGGTGGGGTACTAGTGGGTGTTAGTTTAGGGTCGTATTTTAGAAGTTTTTATAGCATAAACATTTTTTAGCCAAAATAAATAAAATATTTCTTCTATAGAAACATAGTTTAGTTTTTTGCACATGTTAAGCTTAACAGTTGTTGAATATCTGTCCTGAGCATAGCAGCATTTGGTGGTGGGTATACCTCCTTTAAATTCGGCCTTCTTTCGATACAAGTAAGAATTGAGCGTTTCGAGGACTCTTATGGCATCCTTACTATTACATATACATCCGATGTTTACGTTAAACAGAAAAAACGATTTAATAAAACCGGATAAGAATTTGTCACTCTAATTCAATTCGTTATCTGCATTTAATTACACTATTACGATAAGGGATGAGGAATGTAGAAGTAAAGACAAAATGTACCATAAATTACACCCGAACACGGGTATCGAACCTTTGGTCTTCAATTTGGCGCCTCTTAAACTATACAAGGTAGGTGACCTGGTGGTCTAGGGGTAAGGTCAGACCTCTGTGCTGGGGGGTCCGGGGTTCAATCCTTGGTCCCGGCACAGATTTATCTGATTGCCAAACCCTTCCTTCCCCTCTGACAAGACTTGTATTAATCACAACTTGTGAATGTGTGGAATTCCAGGTCTCCACCGTGGTTCGGATTCCATGTTAAACTGTAGGTCCTCCATTTCATCTCACCCTACTATTACACATTAGCGTAAGTGCGTATAACCCAAACGGGTAGTAAGACGCGGTGCTAATAATAATAATAATAATAATACAAAAGCTCATCCCATGTTTAAGGTTATACACCAGGAAGCTACAGCTTTTATTTTTTGATAGAGCTAAGCGAGAATCTCTTTTAACTTGACTATTTGGTATTTTTCTCTATAACGGTATATTTGAACTGCTATAGCTCTCAAACACGTGTACATTTTTTAAAGTGAATTTTGGCAGTAACATTCTTTGAACATGAGGCCGAACAACGGGTTTTTGAAAGGTTTTCCGTTATGGTTATCAGTTTCAATATGGTAACTGCTCAAAAGGTTTTTTATTTTAAGTAGCTCATCTCAAGTGAATCAGGAGCGTAGGTAAAAAAAATAAAAAAAAATTGACATCTATTACTAGAAAGACACCTTAAACTACGTGAACAACGGTAATTCTCTAAGAAAATAAAGTAATTTCCACATAGTGTTTAGTTGTTTTCTGTTTATCTTGACCACCAAGGAAAAATATCAACTGAAAATCCAAGGAGAAATTATAGAAGATATTTAAATTTAAAATTCAAAGATAAATTAGCATAAATAAATGATTAGGATATATGATTGCAAATTACAGTAAGACATTTTAACTTTTTTTTTATGTCAACTAAAGTATTATTTAATCCCAGCTAATTTTAAGTGTTATCTTCAAACACGTGTACTCATATCGTTTATTTATTAAAAATTTTTTTCTACAATCGTTTCTCATAAATAAAACTATTTCAAATTGATTTAACACAAAATTTCTCCTTGATTATTTTTTATGACCATATTTTTTTTATTTAGGCCTATGAATCAATATAAATAATTTGTATTATCTAAAATATCTTATTCTAATTTTTTTTTTTTCTTTCATTTTGACTGATCTGGGTTATGACCAGATCATTTTAGTTTAAAACTCTCCAAATATAAAGCTTCAATTTTAACTTTAATTTTCAAAAATAATTTAGTTTAACCATGTATGAATGATTATTCTTAAAGTGGTTAGTGTTATTTTAACTGTATCTAATATTTTAATTTCCATAGATTTTAAACAATTTGTTAACTTACTATTTACAATCATATACCACATTGGTTACTCCTTACACTGTAATCTGAATATTCTTTAAGTTTCTAATATTTTTTATGATCCAATAAATTATAAATTTATTTTCAAATCTTTATCTTATCCTAGTTCTACTTACCCCGGTAACACTCGACGTCATGCCACTGTCCCTACTCCATTAATGTAATTAAATCCGGGCAGCCCTGACTGCTGTAAAATATATTTAATCTTATTAGATTTTAAAAATTAGATTCATTCTTAGTTTTTATCTGGTTTTACTTTTAAAACGTCCATTCAATTAGTTAAGTGGCTAACCTTGCCAACATTTTATTTAGAGAAACTTTGTTTGTTTCTGGGTGATGTTGACTAAGTTATTAACAATTCGTTTACGGATTTGTCCTCATATTCATAATTAGTAAATATCTAAACGTTAGGACTTGGTGTGCACTATTAGGTGGTAATTTAAAAAATCATAGGCTGATTTAAACTGTGTGTTTGTAATTTGCAGGTTAAATACCTCCAAATAAATTCACTTTCAATTTTTAAAATATTAAATTAGTTAAAAAAAAAGATAATTTAGTAGAATCTTGTAAAGTTGAATATTTGATGGTTTCAATTCTATAAATTATTTCTGTTGTCAACATCCCTTTTTATTAGCTAATACAAAGCCTACAGCGATGAATAAGGTATCAGTGGATAGGATTTTTTTACCGACTTCTGACTCAGCATACTCAGTTTACTTTAAAACACATTGTTTAAAATTTAAGTTAGAAGAAATATCTAAATTCAAAATGATTACATTCTGACATCAAATATTTTAAACCAAGAGGTATTGTAAATTGTAAATACATTCACATTAATAAACTTTCTTTGCTATTTTGTGTATACACTTCGCTGAGTATTTAATTTAATTTAATTTCAACAGCCCAACTAAAAAACTATTTTTTTGGGGGGGGGGTAGGGGGGAAGTTTGAAAGTGCAAAAGTTTTGCACGGGTTTACTGATATTGCTTGTTCTTAATACAAGTGTACCTTTCATTTACTCTTTAAGGTAGCAGACTTACCCTGCATTATTCCACTATGGGGTAAGCCTGTAAGGTATGGCCATAGTGTAATTTGTCAATGTAAGACTGCTGCCTTTCAGGGTAAATGAGATATAAATTACATTATAATTATTACTTCATAGATCCATAGCACGTGTCTTATTTCTATATTTTTTTTCATCACACTTCAAGTGAGTTATTAGTAATTTCAAAATTTCATTTAACTTTAATACCCGCCTCGGTGGCGTAGTTGGCTAACGCGCTAGTTGTGTTGAGCTCGACTGCCGAGGACGGGGAGATCGAGGTTCGAATCTCGGTCGGGTGAACTGGGGGTGGTTTTTCCTAAATGGTTTTCCACTCTCCCTCCACGCAAATGCGGGTTAACTTCCTCTAAATTCAACCTTCCCAATTCCTAATCCATTAGCGTATTTAGTACTTAAGCGTATAACCCGAACGGGTAGTAAGACGTGGTGCTAAATAATAATAATAATAATAATAATAATAATAATAATTTAACTTTAATAGGTGTCGGGATTAAATAATGTTAGAGGTTCAGGATTGATGTCATATCTTTTAATAAATAAATATAGCCCTTACTCTATATGTATATTTGCGTATAAGCTGAACGGGTAGTAAGATGCGGTGCTAATAATAATCTATATGTATATAACAACTTATATAATAGTATATCAACAGTTTACATAGCTTTTATTTTATCAAGTAGATCAGTGGTTTCCGACCTGGAAGGCGCACCCCACAACCCTCACTGGGGGGGAGGGGGGGTGTGAGGTGGATTAATTTGGAAATGAATTTAAAAATCAGCTAAGGATTGAAGAATTTTTTAAAATTTCTATAATTTTTCTAAATTAATAAGTATATTTTTAGCTTGCGGTATTTTCAACACTGCCTAAAGTTGTAAAAAAAATTAGGCAACTAACCAAAAGCTAAGGCACTCATGCGTATGTACATGTTTATTTTCAAGCCTGCAAGCCTCTGATTCACCCCCTTCTCGATTTTTGCCTAATCTACCATTACAGTCATGTGCAAAACCACCGAAACTATGAATCATATAAAAAATAAAACAGCGTTGTCGACTTGAAGTGAAAAGTTATTTGCGGCATGCTCTGTTAAATATAAAACCAAATATTCAAGAAATGATGAAAACAAACCAATTCCAGCCATCATACTAATTTTCAGTAATTTTTTTACTACAAATTTGCTGCCAGTATTAAATAAAAAGAAGAGACGAGAAAGCATTTTTTTAAAAGATCTTTTATAACTTTCCCAAAATATAGGGAAAGGGGGGAATGATAATTTGATAATCTTTAAAGGGGATTGTCAACTGAAAAAGTTGAGTACTGACATAGATAAAGTGTTGTAATTGTGAAAAATTTTGACCTATTAATTTATGGCTCTTGACGTTTGAAGTGCCCACAAACCCGTAAGTGTGGGTCTTAATTTTACTATGTATTTTGGTGTCTGTCTGTCTATACACGAAATTGATGGATGGATTTTCTTCAAAATTGATTTTTAGATGCCATGGTGTCACACCTTGGGGCACTTAAAAAAAAATCTAGCCCTAAAATTAAGTGTAGTTAACTATTTTTTGAAATAATTTTCACTAACTATAATATATTAATTACTCTTATAAGCAAGAGCTTGTAGAATATATTTGCATAATATTTTATTGTGTTGATATTATTATATTTTGCTTGCGGAAAAGTTTATTTTCAATAAGTCATACCTAGTTTTTAAATGAATAAACGTTAATAGATTCCCTTTAATTCTTTAACCTATTTAGCCTTGAGATAATTTATTCTACTTAACACAAAGACTTTGACCAAACAATGTTCTATAGCCACCCTCATATAGAGTTCACACCGACTTAAACCCATCTTGTCATGAATAAACATTAACCTCTCATTACTCATTAACATAAATATTGTAATAAAAAGGTATTAAAAACACGTAAAGCTGTACTAACACATTTGAAAAATCCTCCCATCGGCGAAAATTCAAACCTCTGTTCATACAATTTTTAAAAAAATGGTACGGAACCTCGCACGGACTCTCTCGATCTACTGTTTAAAAATGGAGATATTTACTCAACTTGTAATATATGTGAAACTAAATAGTATACACTAGCAAACCCAAGCATAAATTGCACTATACAAATGTAAGACATTTTTTGAGTCCCGGGTTTAAATTTTATATTTTTATTTTTAAAGAATGAATGTCCTCATTTGTATGTTTGGACCAATAAAAAAGATTAATACTGGGTCCACAAGGGTCAACACTTCTTATTAAAATGTCGACTTCCAATCGACGTTTATTAGGTGTTTCACATCTTCAGGTCAGCGCATTAATATTAAATTCCTCATTTATAAATTTTGACCAATACAAAATGTAAATCGTTAGAGCCGATTTTGAGAAAACCAACTTTTTCTTTTTGCCCTTCAGTAAATTACCCTTAACTTTAGGAGTAGATATCTAATTCCAAAAACCCCTTGGGGCAACCCTAAATACCAAGTTTTAGCCCGATTGGTAAAATAGCTTAGGCTCTAGTTGGAGGTACAGACAGACGGAAATTCAAAAATAACTTTTTCGGATTCAGCGAGTCATGAAACGTCAAGATTCATCAAAATCTTGAGTTCGATTTTTTTTGACGATCACAATACTTTCTCTACCTGTAAGATAGAGAGAAAGTAAAAAGAACAAAAACCATCAACACAGCTGACATTAAAAATGCAAACAACTTCTTACTTAATATGCGAATATTATGCGGTGTTCACGTGGTTTAAATGTCAAGCTCATTCTTGTTTTACCAGCTACGCGAAGGGCCGGGCTCGAATTGCGGATTGGTGTAATGAAGGTGGTTTTATCTAAATGGTTTCTTACTCCTCCACGCAAATATGGCAACATTTAATTACTATATTATAGCTTCTCTAATCTCTATTTAACTAGCGTAATTGATTATAAATATGCATATAGCTCAAAGACAAGACTCTATTTAAAATATGTCAGTAGGCAAAAATTAATATGAAAAGAAGTTGTTGATAGATAGAACATTAATTATAGCCACAATTTCACAAACAATCTTATTGATAGTGTTAATTTTGAATATTAATTCCCATAATTATATTCCAAATGAAGAGGCAAAATCTCTATTCAATAATAAAAACCATCTCGCCATCAAGCATGTATCCTAAAGGGGAAGTGTTTTGGAATTTTGCCCCCACTCCACGAAATTTTAATAAATACATTATTATCTTTGACTTATTTAAGGTGGAGGTGAAGGAAAGGCGAGAAAAGGCTCGTAGTTTTGCAGTTTTTATCTCAAACTTTTTTTTGGTTCAAAAGTAATCAAATATAATATAATTGTGAAACGCAGTGGGGCGTCTGAATCATACACTTCTTCAATTTACAATTTACTCTTTTGGCTACAAGCTGAGTATTTTCTTGGCCTGTGACATAACAAATCATACGGCTTTTACGTGTTTATTTAAGAGCCCTTATCAACCCAAGATTAGAAAATAACTTAAGTAAGCAATAAAGTTCGAACCAGACGTCACATTGTGGTCCGGTTTTATGTAATTTACTTCAAATATATGATACTACATACTCTTAAAAACTTTCTCATATATTGTGCTATAGTATGATACAAAATTTTCAAAAATAAGTTTTCAGTAAACTATCTTTAAGCTCAGAAAAACAAACCCATCGTATCATTAATCACACTATTCGCAATACATTTTAAACAAAACTGTTCGAACCAATTTTAAAACATTTCCAAATTCATTAGTGAGTTAACCTTAAAATATTTATATTTGTAAAAATATTTTTTTATTATTTATTATAAAAATAAATAATCCCCCGATTATATATTTTAAACTAAATTCTAAAAGACCAATTTCTAACAATTTCAAGCTTTTTAAAATCTATCAAATTACCCTTGAAATAATTTAGTTTAGAAAAATATACATGAATAATTATTTATCATGTAAAATATTCTTAAATACCTTTTTTAAAAAAACAAAATAGTTATTTTCAAAAAACTAAAAAAAAATTCAAAATATATTCAGTCAACTACTATTATATTAATTTGTACCAAAAAAAAAGTAGCTATATAGTGTTGTTTGTCAGGTCAGTTACTCGCTAGATATCCATTTTAAACAAAATGGTTATCATTTTTGAAAAAATTTGCAACTAGCACACATGACTCGTAAGTTATATACCCTTAATTTGAGGGTTAGTTCCAAAATAAGAGAATATCTTATAACATTAAAATATAAAGTTCGAATAAAATCCACTTAACCATTTCAGATCTGTGCCCAGGAACAGACGGACAGAATTGTAATATCCACTTTTCTGGGTTGGAGGGCATATAAAACCAACATCAAAGAAAATTTACACGACTTCCTCTTTATTTATGAGAAAAAAATAATTAGATTGAAATATATTTAGCTCAAAATGAAAAACATAAAATAGAAAAATATTTATTTCGAAATGAAAAAGCTTCTATTAAATTAATTTCAATCCAACCATTTTCAAATGAAGAGTTTAAAACCATATTCCAATGCTATTTTGGGTTCGTGCGAAATCATTCACCTAATTTTCCCGGTTAATCGGTCATGAGATCGTTTTTTAAAGGACAGCAAACAAACCTTTTATTTTAAAGGTATGAGTGAAGGCCCTGGCCTATTTATTACCTTCTCTACCCGGAAATTCAATCGTAGCTCACGTATCTGGTAGCAATTGTTTACAAACAAACAGCTACAACAACTATTACAATACTGTATATTAACATCAATGATATATTATTATGCTGTACGATAAGGTTCACTTTGCTCCCATCCCTTTAAACACTTTATTTATGCTAACTAATACAAGCGACGTGAACAACATGGTTGACAAGTAGCTACGTCGCAATGAATTTTAATTCAAGCACGGTC
Organism: Timema bartmani; assembly: GCA_902151455.1. Lineage (NCBI taxonomy): Eukaryota > Metazoa > Arthropoda > Insecta > Phasmatodea > Timematidae > Timema > Timema bartmani. The sequence continues at coordinate 205,029 of CABFWB010000411.1, read as the reverse complement.
AGCTAGTACGTCTGCAAACTGAACAAAGGGTTCCCTGTTTCGATTCCCTTCATGGAAGGAAAACCGACTGTTTTTACAGTCGGAGGATGCCCTTATTTAATACGTTTCCTCTTTGCGTTTTATTATCCGTGGGATAAATATATACACACACACACACACACACAACGCTAATGTGAGGGAGACAAATGAGTTTAGAGGAAATGAAAAGGAATTTATGTAGAGAAACAGTGAGAAATAATTTAGGAAAAGACACCTTCAGTACATCAACTGGGTTTCAAGCCGTAATCTCATTCATTTCAGTACAGGGGTTGGGAACCTTTTGGAAATGTAAAGGTAGCATGTTACTTAACAGATTCATGTATAGTAAATTTCGGCCAATATTATATAGAGGTAGGCCTACCAATTTAAATATTAATTAATGCATTTTTAAGCACACATAAACGAGCAAACTGATTTTTAGTCAGTTTTCCCACTTCCTTGCGTTTTGTTCTGTGGACCAAATTAAATGAATTGTCTGCTCACGTGCAAAACTAGAGCGATGTTTCCGAATCAAGCATCGTTAAAGTGCTTTCTGGTGACATATTAATGTAATACTGCGCCGATAAGAGCGTATGATTTCCTAACATTAATATTATGACTAGATGTTCTGTCTTACGACAGGTCAATTCCTTTCTTCAGTGAACCTAGACCGCCAATGCACCCTGTACTCTGCTTCCTCCTTTAGATCCCAGAATTTTCTTCTATTCTTCAAGTACCAGTAATTCTTCAAATATCACCCTGTCTGTCCACCTGTTCTTCTAATGTCTTCAAAAATCAAAAAAGATCTTTATTTTTATCAATATTCTTTAAAAATAACGTTTTTTTTAAAAATTATCAATTAAAACACACACTGTTTGAGAATGGATATCTTGATACATAAATGACAAGACCACAGATTCCTCATCTCTACTCCAGTATATTGACGTGTTAGACCATACGGCCACCGAAACGGGTGATTACTTTTCACCCCAAACATATGTTAGTGTGAAATGAATTTTCTGCACTTGTTATATTAAGATACCTTAACAGGCTGGATGTGAGACCAGTTTGAAACGGTCATTGTTTCAACTAGACGTAGCTTTGATAGTACATAAAATTGTTAACCTCGGTGGTCTTGGGGTAAAATACTCACCTCAGGACCCAATGTTCATGGGTTCAAACTCAACCGGGATCAACGGATTTTTCTTGAGAGATAAAAACTTGTGGCACAGCTTCTTTCGGAGGGAAAGTAAAGCCATTGGTACCATGTCAATTGTGGCATGTAAAATAACTCTGGAAGAAAGGTGAAAATACCTTTCCTGTTAAACTTTCTAAGCGCTTTCACGCTCGCTCAGAAAGATTATTGTGTGTTGATATAATCATCTGGTTCAGAAAGTCAAATTTAATAACCTCAAATATACAAATAAAACACAAAGAATGCACCAGCCTTCTTATTAAGGCCCTTGGCCTTGTCGAGTGAAAGTCTAAAACCTATTTTGTGGGATGGTGGGCAGGAGGGTGAAAGGCGTGGCCTGGCTTCACAACATACCAAAGTATCCTTCCGTGACAACAAAAACAGATGGCTCACGGAAACCGTGGATGACAGGACCGGACAGGTCTTGTGGAAAAATCATACGTTTGGAAATATCATTTTTCTCGAGAAAGAGTGAAATTTGTATAGTAATATTTTCAACACCTTTTCTAAGATAATGTATCATTGTTTATTAGGTGTTACATTTCTTATTTTTTGTCATGAAGCTGGCGGTTTCCTATTAAAAAATGTCAGAATTATTGATATTGGATCACTTAAAATTGTAGAGGAGTATAACTTAATCAACATGCTTCTATTCTTGAACAAACCGTTTCCGAAAACAAAATTGCAAAACAATAAAAGTATTCTTAAGGATAACAATTTGTTCCCATGGCTCTGCATTTCCACGCCAAATGAAAAGGGCCAATCGTCCTAAGTGGTTCATTAATAAATATATTGACTTATTATGTCTACCAAATAATCTAGTATCCTTGAAATATATTTCTTTGGTGTTTAATCAAGTGTTGTGAATTTCAAGGTGAACGTGTAATTTTTACCATTAACTTTGCCTGAAACGCAACTCCAAGCATATTTTCTTAGCAAAGTTTATAAACTGTTGTAGTTAGGGGAGTAAAAGTCAGACGCAAAAACTAAGTCGGACAAAGAAATGAATCCCATGTCGAATAACCCAATTTCATTTATTTTTTGTGACATATCTTCTCAGACATATTCACGCATGCACACATCATGCGAGAAATACCTTGTAACGAGTCGCTCGCCTTCAAATCTAATGCACTGGCGAACATATTGCGAAACCATCCGAATGAAACGTGTTCTTGATGTTGATGTTAGCGGTCGTCGTATAAGTTGCGGACTGTTTTTTTTAATATTTTTTTTCGGTGACTGGGAGATTAAGGCTCGAATACCAGTTGGGTATATTGAAGGTGGTTTTCGTAAATGGACTCTCGAATTTACTCCACTACAATGTGGGTTATTTTTTCTGTAAATTGGTTCTCAAGAGTGTAAATAATTGATGATATTCCGGAGGTGTAGTAAGACGTGTTATACAAAATAAATGGTACAAGCAATACTCAAATTATTCAATCTAACGTTTTAACAGAAATTTAGAGTAAGCTAGTAAAATATTGACTTAACGCAGAGGTTGATTAAATTAGATACAAATTAATACACATCTTTCACAATATTTTTAACTTTTTTAATACCCGTTTGGGTTATACCCATGTATTAATTGCACTAATGTAATAGGGATGGAAAAGGTAGAATTTGAAGGAAATAAATCCTCATTTGCATGGAAGGAGAGTGGAAACCATTTAGGGAAAAACTTTCAGAGTAGACCTGACCACGAATCGAATTAAGATCCCAATCTTCTCAACATGGGCAGTCAATTTTATTGCAAAAACTACCCCAAATTGGGCTATTATTTTGGTTTGATTTGACTTAATAATTCACTTTTATTTCATTTAATACATTTGTACACATGGCCGATTAACCGGAGAATTCGATAAAATTTTATGTTCGAACTATGAAAAAAGTATCAAAATACAGTTTCTATATTCTACACTTGTGAACAGAGAAATGTAAATCAGTTTAATAGTTTATTTTAAATTTTAAAACTATTTGAAGTACTCTGAATTCCCCAGGAGGAATATTCTTAGTTTATAGACTGTACGTAGAAGTTAGTTTAAAATTTTAACAAAAGTATTTTCCCTGGCGTCTAGGTGCACATGTTCGTACACGGAGGCTACTAATTTTTAAAATTTAAGTTCTCTGCGTGTGATAGATCTCGCGTAATGCTCATGACATACAAAGCAACTCTTCATTTTATCAATACAGAAGAAGATACACATTTTCAATTTTGTTGAATTTTTTTTTAATGATTACTGGTCTCAATTCCATTATTTTAAAAATTTATAATACAGAAAACCGCACTACTATGGGATCTGGTTCGGGCTGTATTAACTACCTTTAGTTGTTATTACAGGCTAGAGGGGGTTAAGGGAGAAGAGACGCTCTTAATAATAATTACCTGGTTCACGAATTTAGGGAAGATTTTCAATCTGGTGATATTATCATCAGTCCCTCCAGGTGAATGCTTATGAATTTTCTCTTATTTACTCTCCTTATTAATTTCCACAGTAACTCCATCCTACACCCTCTCAGCCAACCCATCTTTGGATTAGAAATGAAAATATTAGGGATATTAATGACTTATTTACACCCAGTCCTACTAACCATTCGGGATATCTGTATTTAACTACACACATGGTATAGAGACGAGGAAGTTACAATTCAGAAGAAATGTATCCTCAAGCGTGAAGGGAAGGTGGGGAAAAACCACCCTCATTGAAATCGCAAGGACTCAAGCTCCAATTTCTCTATCACTGGCAAACTAAATATGACGAGCTTAACGTTTAGCCCGCGTGACCATCGATGTGTCTCTCCTGTGCTACTCTATAAAACCTTTCACCCTCCCACTTTCCACAGCACACCCAGCTGAGATTCTAGTTCCTACCTCCTCATCAACGTTGACGCGGGATCAACTCCTTAGACCTTGTTGCCACTAGTACGGGGACTATCAATAAATATATAATATATTAAAAATAATAATCCATGTTGAGTGTTGACTCATATTCAAAGTAATGTTTTTAATAAGTGGCTGGTCAAAAGGGTAGCCCCATGTCTTGAACTATTGGACACATTTACAGAAATATTCAGTATGGGGTTATAATAATGAAGAATAGCGAGCTCCCCATATTTTTGAGTCCTTTGAAAGCTGTTATTTTTTCCAGATGAAGCAGTATTATAAGTTGAAGGCCAACTGCAAAGACTGGTTCGCGAGCACGTCACCTAGAGAGCAAAAAGAAGTGTTGCAGCAACATATAACCACCATGCTGCGTGAGAGAGACTGTTATGGACGACGGGTGCTCATCTGCAAACTAGGTTTGCCACGGGCCGGTGGCCATCTTTATGCCTCATTATATATATATAGGGTGTCCGAAAACTCGCGGATACGGACTGTACCACACGATTCTATGGCCTAAGCTAAATAGAAAATACTATTTGATAAAAATGCGTAAGGCCCTTAGCTTTCGAGAAAAATGACGTTAAATTACAGAAAAATACCTTATACCTCTTTGAGCAAAGCACGTAACATCAGATTTAATATTGTATAACCTTCACAATAGGTGTTTGAAGTTTGCTCAGCGCATAGCAATCCATTTTTCCGCACGTTTAATGAATGCGGCGTGCACATGGAGTTGCGTGGGGACGTCAACCCTGATGATAGCTGCGTGTAACCGCACATATATGTCCTTGGCCGACTAAGGCAGCTCATCTGGTGAGTAAACCAGTGATTTTAGGTGACCCCACAGAAATAAATCTAGTGATGTTAGGTCTGGTGACAAATCCACAAGCCCCAGGCGAGGTAAGATGGTGGCAAAGAAGAAACGGTAATACTGCGATTTCAGCCACTCCTGTAGCAAATAAGGACTCACAAGTTTTATCCCCAACAATACCGGCTCATTCAATGATGCTGAATTACTGTTGATAGGCACAAACTTGAGTGGGGCTTGGGTTAGCAGGTGCCCACAGGTGGTTGTTGTGATTGTTAGTCATACCATCACGTGTGAAATATGCTTCATCGGTCCACAGTATGCGACTGACGAAATCCTGATACACCTGATGTTGTTGCATAAGTTATTCGTAGAACAGTACACGGTGAGGAAGATCACCTGGCAGCAGATGCTGCGTTGTGGCGTAACGGTATGGGTGGTAGCCCTCATCACGTGGAACCTGGTGTACCACCGAACTTTGATACGTTCGTAGCCCACGCAATGTTGCGTGTGATGCGTGCTGGTGCCTGTTGGGCACCAGTTAGTACAGTATCCTCTGAGGTCCGGTGTCCATACATTGCGTGGCCATCCTGCATCCACACGCTGTGCTGGTCCTATTCGACTAGTCTCCCGACAACGCATCTCACAGCGGCGAAACAAATTTACACTTGGGTGCCATCTGTTGGGAATGCGATTGGGGTACAATCGTGCCGCAGGTCCAGCTTGGCTGTTAGATGCACCCATGGCCATTGCCATGTCCCAATACTCTTCGTGTTTGTACGCCATGGCCTCTTTGACACTACTGAACTCAACTCTTTACCTAGCCCTATGCCTTACCACCAACTCATAATGTAAGGCACAGCGTTGCCATTTAACATCTTTCTTCTACTGTTTTCAGAACTTTCATGCAGTTTTTCTCGGGAACTGAGGGCCTAACGTATTTTTACCAAAAAGTATTTTCTACTTAGTTTGGGGCACAGAATCGTATGGTATAGTCCATATCCGGACACCTGTATATATGTTACACCCCATTCTTGAATTCACCAAGTTTATGATTTGGACAAATTTCTGCCCATTCCGTGGACTAAACTTTCCTCCTAACCATTTCATGAACAGGTAAAAAAATATCACAGAGCATAAATTGTGCAGCTCTTATTCTGCTCATTTTATGGACTGGCTACTTAATGAACTGGGAAGCAATAATCGTTACTACTACTAAATTCTTGGAGTGGACAGAATTTAAAAGGAAATTTCTTTTTTTTATGACCAAAAACATCGAATTGCGTGCCAGTTTATGTCCTTGTCTTGTCCTTGGGGACGTCCCCACTCTACTTATCTCTCCAGTGTCTAGCCTCTAGTCCTGCTCTAAACAATCAGAATAAACCAAATAATATAAGTAACTAATTTAATTATTACTTTTATTTATCTAATATTTCTTTAGTTTTTTGAATTTATCTTTTTTTTATATATTTATTGATAGTAAAAAGGAAATATTCAACTCATTACTGATATTGTAAGTAATGGCTCTAACAGGGAATATTTGCCAGTCCCCTGATGCTCTATATAATCATGATCGACTATATATTCTAATTATATTTCCCAGTCTTACAACTCGTTCGAGCTATATACATATTCTATACATATATTTATTAACTACTCTAGTACGATAGGGATAAGGAATGTAGAATTTAGAGAAAGTATATATGAATTTGCGGGAAGAAAGAATATTAATTTGGGGGAAAAAAAATACCCTCACTACACCTAGACAGAATTCTAACCCTGACTTCCCCGTAACCGGCAAACCAGACTAAATTATCTTGACATTTATGCCGAGTGCCTACTGGCGTGAGTTTTTATATATCATTACACGGGCGAAGTTCTTGTAATTCATTCTGTGCAGAAGCTAGAATCGATTAGAAAATCTAAAACATATTTAAGATATTTATATAAAACTAATAAAAAGGAAGGCATTTAAAAATATTTTAGTGAACAACACATTTAAAGTTGTAAGGGATTTCCTTAAATAACTCCCGAAGTTTGGCTCTTCTTTAATGAAAAGTCATTATCATGTTAATATTATGAGTAGGTAAATACCGTAATGTATAAAAAATGCATTTAACTAAAACTACTTCTCTCAAACATTTTCTCTCAAAAGAAAGATTTGTTTGAAAGACAAGAAACTCATGGTAAATTTGTTAATGTATGAATACTAGCTCTCATTTTCTTTTCTTTTTCTCTCTTTTTTCCCTCCTATTTTCCTTTATTTTTCTCTTTTTTCCCTCATATTTTCTTTTATTTTTCTCTTTTTTCCCTCATATTTTCCTTTATTTTTCTCTCTTTTTCCACCACCTATTTTCCTTTCTTTTTCTCTCTTTTTTCCCTCCTATTTTCCTTTTTTTTCTCTTTTTTCCCTCCTATTTTCCTTTTTTTCTCTCTTTTTTCCCTCCTATTTTCCTTTATTTTTCTTGGTCCTTCTTCCTTTTTTATATTCCGCCGAGTTTATGTTTACTCTCTTCCTCTATTATTTAATTTTCAAACTATCGTATGACACTTTCTCTCCATTTTCTCTTTATCCTATACATATTTTATAAATGTGGGTTTTGTTTGTAACCAGCGAATGCGGACCCAGGCAAAGTGACCGCCTATCAATGGTCTCATACAGACGACCTCTGGCTGGAGACAGCTCTTGAAGAGGAGGAGACGCAGAAGAATGGTATCTCTGTCATAGTAGACGCCGGCAACATCCCTTGGAAGTTCCTCAAGTTCGCTAACCCTTTCAATGCCACGTTCGTAGGTCGCAAGTCCGATGTAAGCTCACTTCTCATTCGTTCCACATTTTCTCTGGTTTAAGAGACTCGCTATTTCATAAATCGTTGCATTTGGTTTGTGTATTTAAATAGGATCATTGTTGTACTATAAACTCCCGATTATTCAGGTTAATTGGTTCAGGAGAATGCATGGCTAGTTGAAAACACAAATACACTAATAACATACAAATTTTTCTTTAATGTTGACATAACATGAACTGTTATAACATAGTCATTTATTTATAACAGTTTTATGCGTGGAAATACAGTGCATGTTGTATGGTATTCCTTCCTAAAGCATCTGTTTAGTGAAGTAATCCTATATTCTTCTCTGCTTGAACGTACTTTTTACGTTTTTTTTCAGATGAAAATTTGTACTTTAATATTTTGAAAAATCATGCATGAATAATCTGAAAATCTGACAACACAGATTACATATGGACGGGAGTCGATTGTATCTACAAACTATGATTTACATGTATAAATACATATAAAGTCTGATATTCATAGGAAGCTGGAAATTAATGTTGCTGCAATTTCGAGAGTAAAAATTCTATAACTGTATTAATATTCCTACTCTGTTTTAATTAAAGCTTTAAATAGGGGATATAGAGTAATCCATAAATAATTATTGGAAGTTTTTGATAACGCTTTAATTAATAAACCAAATAAGATATATATATATAGAATACCAATTTTTTATGACTTTAAATCAATGTTGATGGTCTAAAGTGGGTTTCCAATAAAAAAAATTAGTCTCAAAATAATAAATTTGCACGTACACACATATATTTAAGGCTATGTATCTTTTGACACTATATTTTGGTCACCTTTTGGTTTGTTTTTAAAAAACCCTATTTTGTTGTAGGCTATAGGAAAATAATTGAAAATCAAATGTTTACATGATTATATGATATAGGACAGGTAAAAAAATGACTAGACTTCTCAGATATGTTCATCCTTAGAAAATTGAGGTAGAATTATACATGACTCATTCTAATTATTGTTTTTCCAGGCCCTGCCTGTCAGACACATAGAGCACCATGTAGTCAACACGTCATTCTTTATGAACGCGTTGATTGCCTTAGTCTTTCCTTTCCTGAGCAATCGAACAAAGGAAAGTGTAGGTACTTGAATAATAACTAAGGGACATATTATAATTACCAGGGTTGAGGGTAGGAAAAATGGTATTAGATGTTTGGGACGAATATACCATTTTAAATACGGTACTAAAATGTGTTTTTTGTCATTTATTATTCTATTGATAACACATAACAATTTTAAATAGTTTTTATCAGAAGGGGTAGCACCTATACCCTGATTTTGGTTGGAAGAACAGTAGAGAAAATTCAAACTTATTTCTTCGCGGCCAACACTGATAATATTTTATCATATTATTTGTGTTATTTTATAAATATTGATAATAGTTATCAAAAGTGACAGCTGCAGATAACATGACTTGATGTATGAATATATTAAAATGGTTTTAGTAACTTTAGTAACTAACTTATACTGTTCTTCCTACCATAATCATACTATACCTGAGTGGTGCTGGAGTAGATATGGTTTTATACGAAAATATTAAATAAAAAAAGAGTATTTCAACTGCCACAAGTAACTTCTTTAGATTAATAGAGTAAATTTATCTTTGTGTTTAAGTTTAATAGTGTTTAATAAAAACAATTTCTACTCCAGTGTCACTCGGGTAAGTGCTTTGGTTATTCCCCCTAGTTTAAATCAAAATCTATCCTTTTGCTCTGTAACAAATAAATATTTTACTAGCATTTACTTGGAAATACCTAATCCAAGAGTGTGTTTCAATCTTTCTCCCGCAACTGGAAACAAAATAACTTGACAAAACCTTGTGCCACACTAGCATACATAATATGTTTATTTTATCTGTAAAATTGTTGTTTTCCCCTTCATCGAATAACTTTTAATTAATTGACCATGATATCTTATGAACGTCTTTATTGGGAACTCATTGAAATACTCTTGTAAAAATGAAACAATTAAAATCAACATTTTAATGACCCACCCAGATTGAGCTCACTGCCCACAGGTTAAAAAAACACTACCATTGACTAGTGAGGCGTAATTTTTTTCAGCCAGGCTCTTAAGTTTTTCAATTATATGAATTACATTTATTTTCACATTGAACACAAAATATATTAAAATGGCAAACTTTCTAAGGTAGTAGTTCCAACCATTTTTTAGCCTAGTGCCTACTTCTGAGAACTGGATGCTAACTACTGCCCCCCTTCCCCACAACTTAAGTTAAATATCATAAGCATTCTGAAATTGGTGAAAATAGACTTAAGTTTGTGTTACATTGTACAATTATAAATAATTGATTTAAACTAAATTATTGTCAATATGTATGAATATAAGTACGTTTTTTGTTGCATAATTAATTATCCTTATGAACAAGACACACCTTAAAACAAAACCTATGTTTAATGTTTATAAACATGATCAATTAAAAGTACTGTCAAAATTACAAAACATAACTAACATAAATTTAAGACCCTATAGTTAAATATTTGGTTGGCTGTTATTATTAACATAAAATTATTTCTATAATATCAATAGGAATAAAAAAAAATCCTACCACCACTTTACAGTTTACCGCCCCCCTTAAAATATAAAATGTCCTGTAGAGGGCAGTACCACCCAGGTTGGGAAATACTAGTCTAAGGGATATTGATGAGTTTTGTAGCTTAGAAGTACATAAACCTGGAAAATTTTCCTAAAGGGTTGGTGGACTTGAAAATCACCCTTCTTTGTGTGCAAGGTGCAAGGTGCAATGCTAATCTAACGCCTTAAACTACTTGGTAAGACCTGTGAAGCTATTCTTTTACTCTTGGGAGTATAGTTTGAGTTATGCTCTTTTCTACACTTGTGAGTATTGTGTGAGTTATGCTCTTTTTACACTTGTGAGTATTGTATGAGCTATGCTCTTTTTACACTTGTAAGTATTGTATGAGCTATGCTCTTTTTACACTTGGGAGTATTGTAATAGTTATCCCCTTTTTTTTACACTTGGGAGTATTGTAATAGTTATCCCCTTTTTTTTACATTAGGAAATATTTTGTTAGTTATCCTCTTTTCTTTTTTTACATTAGGAAACATTGTGGGAGCTATCCTCATTTTTTTACATTAGGAAATATTGTGAGTTGTCCTTTTTTTTTTACATTAAGAAATATTGTGTGAGTTATTCTCTGTTTAACATACACTAAATATAATACTAGTTTGTTTTTCTACTAGATCCACTTTCATTATCAGGACCGGGCCTCTTTGCACAAGTTTATTAACCCTGAGATTCTGCCAGAGGAATATGGAGGGAAGGTTCCAGAGATCGAATATGAAGAACAAGAAAAATATCTGCACGAAAAGGAAGATGTCCTGTTAGGTATGCATAGATCACCTTTGCATTAATTATTAACTATTCTTTACTGACCATATACTCTTGGTTTGTGAATAAAAATCGTCCAATTTAAGGAAACAGACTGAAAGTGAATTTTATGACATTTCACAGATCGTAGGTCAGATTTAACCTCACATCATGTAACCTGATCCCCAGCACTGTTGAATATTTTTTTGTGATTTTAAAATTTTAGCTCAATGATTTGCATTTCCTCTTAAGGGCTGAAAGTTGTTGAACTTTATTTTTACCATAAAAATCATTCAGTATATTTTTTACTTCATGGTATATTAATTAATTACGTCGGGCTACTATTTTTGTAGTAAGTTTATTTAAATTATTATTTTTAACTCTAGAGAGCCAAGGTAAAACTAGTAGTAAGTGCCATAAGAGAGAAATTACTTCACACTAGTGAGGTTAATATGAAATATTAATTTGGCACTAGTTTTATTGAAATTGGTTAAAATAGCTTAGTTTTTAGATTATTTTAAAACTGGTGACACAATTTTACCAGTTAGTAAATAATGACTAATTTATTTTGTTTTCATTAAAAGGTCTAAATTTATATAAACTACAAAGTCTGATTGAAATCAACTGTTTTTTGTAGTCTTAAAATATCCATGGATATAAAATGTTATACCAACAATTATGAATTAATCATTAAGGGCAGCTCCTACCAGATAAAAAACAATTTCTCACGCTAATGTGTTTCTAATGAGAATGACAATTATGAAACCTCAAAATCGCTAACACAATTCTCAATTTCTCAATTATATATATATATATATGAATTAATGTTGTGACTATTGGAAAATCAAAAATCAATTTTGTTTGAGTAATACTAGATATTTTTCGTGAATTATCTTAAAATGATAAGAGTTTAGTTTTTAATCCTATAATGACATGCTGAATCCATTAAACTCTATCTTTGCATAAACTTTATTTTGAAAAATACAAACTAATTTTTAAATAACACGAGATTTCTGGATTTCTGCAACAAATCTTGGGCTTGGGCCTCCACATGAATACAGATTTTTAATACAATGGGATACTTTTTAATTCTTGGAATCCTACTTTAATTTAGCTACAATTTACTTATCTAAAAAAATTGTTATAGTCATTTCTACTAATTAATTCTAAAGTCTGGCACCCCAAACAAAGACATGCTAACTTTGATAATTGTAACACAATAATTGTTTTTGTTAATCTCATAATACCAAATATTCCTGAATGGATTAAAATTTTTCCAAGCTTTGAATCTCCAAAATTTTTGTAAAAAAATATACCACTAGCTGCCTTTTTGTCACCCATCTGCTATATTTTCACGGATGTGTTTGAGATTTATTGATAAATTCCAGAGTAATCGAGTCACAGGCTTACATAAACACATGGTTGTCACATTTGCTACTTTTCAACCTGCCTCGGTGGTGTAGTTAGCTAACGCGCTGGTTTCTTGTTAATCTAGGCTGCTGAGGACGGGGAGATCGAGGTTCGAATCTAGGTCACTTGAACTGGGGAGATTTCTCCTAAATGGTTTTCCACTCTCCCTCCGCACAAATGTGGGTTCACTTCCTCCAAATTCAACCTTCCCATTCTTAATCACTTAGCATAATTAGTACTTAAACGTATAATACAAATGTGTAGCAAGACGCAGTGCTATAATTTTTGCTACTTTTCCTATTTTATAAGATTTATATTGCATTATTATGCATCTAATTTTCGAGTAATATAATTTAAACTACTCAAAACTAATTATGTGATATTTTATAAGCTATCCATTGGAAGAATAGTAGTAAATGTTTTTTAAACATGGTTAAAAGTGGTTAAAATCATTGTGTGTGCTATTCTTTTTTTAAACTTGGAAAGATTGTGTGTTATATTCATTTTTTAAACTTGGAATAATTGTGTGTGCTATTCATTTTTTAAACTTGGAACGATTGTGTGTGCTATTCATTTTTTAAACTTGGAACGATTGTGTGTGCTATTCATTTTTTAAACTTGGAAAGATTGTGTGTGCTATTCTTTTTTAAACTTTGAAATATTGTGTGTGCTATTCTTTTTTAAACTTTGAAATATTGTGTGTGCTATTCTTTTTTAAACTTGGAAAGATTGTGTGTGCTATTCTTTTTTAAACTTGGAAAGATTGTGTGTTCTATTCTTTTTTTAGACTTGAAAAGATTGTGTGTGCAATTATATTTTTAGACTTGGAAAGATTGTGTGTGCAATTATATTTTTAGACTTGGAAAGATTGTGTGTGCAATTATTTTTTTAAGCTTGGAAAGATTGTGTGTGCTATTATTTTTTCAAACTTGAGAACATTGCCAGATATTCCCTTCTTCTAGTTCATAACATTGTTAGCTTTCATTTGATTAGAAATATTAGGACTTAGACATGAAATAGTTGTCTATACTTAACATGTTATTATAGGTACAACCCATTTTTCAGAAACTATGAAACATATCGGTATTTTGCTAAGAAAATAACTTCATAAGCAATTTATATAAAAGTATACTATAATTTTTATACATAACTAATAGTTTGTTTGTAAAAAAAAATCGAATCCATTTGAATTGGATTCAAAATTATTTTTTTAAAGAGACTCATACACATCTAAACGGATTATTTTAGCATGACTAATAATTGGTCCATAAAAATAAATTGATTCAAACAATTTTGTATTGACCATTAATCACAAATAGACATTTCTAATAAAGCTAATAGTTTTCCCATACTGAATTATATCAAAAAATATAGTTTTCTTAGACAGTTATTATATTCCAAAATAATGTTCTGGAATATAGCTTGTCTAAAAAAACTATATTTTTGAATAATATTCTGGAACATAATTTGCCTAAAAAACTATTTTTTTAAATAAATATATTGTATAAAATTATATTCCAAAATAATATTTTAGAATATAATTTGTCTAAAAAACTATATTTTTGAATATAATTCAGTTATATATATATATATCTTTCATTCAGTTTTTTGTTCAGTTTACATATATTTTTGTAGACAAACTATTAATCATAAATGAGAAATTCTTGTACACTTTCACAATAATAGAAAACTCTCTAGTTGATAATATTTTTGTTGGCAAGATATGTCACACAGTTTCTATGAAAACTGTACCTAGATTAACATGTGGGTCATGTGTACCATGAATTTTTTACACCAAGGTCCTTGAACATAATTATTGCTTATAGGCCTTGTTATAGCTCATATTTAAACAAGTGTTACCTTTGAAACATCAAACAAAGTAAAATACTAAATCTATTTATTCATACTTATTTATTTAATGTTTAATCTGTTTCAGAACTATTTACTTTAGGCTATAAGAAATGATCGATGAAGCTCATCTAACGGAGTTACAGAGATAAATGGAAACTGGAGATATTGGGAATGAATAGATCTATTTACGAATGTTAAGAACAGTGTTATATACATATTTTTATGAAATGATAAATTGATAAAACACAAATATATATATTTTATCATTTTATAAAAATTGTTGTCTGGAAGTAAACTCATATTATCAACACACATATAGTAATATTTATTTCGTACTTTTGTCTAGATTTTTTAAAATATGTATATAGTGTATTGTCTAAGTATAATTGTTAAATACACATAGTTTATTCTATAATAACTTATTTAGTGCAAAACAAATAGATTATTTTTCTAATATTTGTTAAAAAAAAATCTGAAGAATTGGGACCACTTGCTATGAACGCTTATAAATAAAGAGTTTAATGTTACATCTTATTTCTATGATTGTCTTACCATCAATTTGAATCCTTACGAAAAAATAATTTTTAGCAAATTTCCTTTCTCTCCCTTGTGGTTTTTTTTTTGTTCCTTCTTTTAGAAAGTTACATTGCACGGTTTACACTCCTTCTAATGAGTTCTGATCTAATGAAGCCTAGATTAGGGGATTGGGTAGTAACGATTGATTTACTCTAATAGACGGCCACTAGCTCTGCCCAGTGGCAGCAATGTAGAGTGTGAATAATTGTGTTTCTATTTTTACTATAAAAGCCATATTGTATTCATTCCTTTTATGTTTTATCTTTTTTTCCGGGACCTTCTTCCAAATAATAATACTCAGAGCCCTGCGTTTGTGGAGGTCGCGATAATTCGCGAATGTTAGATATGGCATTTTTTCTTTCAGATGTTCACATTTCCGGTTACCCTGATTGCAAATATATGCTCAGAATTGTAGCGATAATTCGCGAAATCGGCGTTTTAGCGCGATATTCGCGATTTTAAACGATGTCCGCGATAATCGCGATTTAGTCGCGATTTTCGGCATTCGCGCTAATATTTTGGAATATTGATAGTGTTTCTTACCGTTTTGTCCAAACAAAATGCAATTTTTTGTTTTCATTTCAATATGTTTAGTTTACCTGTTTCCACATTGTCCTGGAAGTATAGTTTTAATCCAACAAAGTCACCTTAATCACGAAAGTTTGGTAAAAACCACTTTTTTAACGCTTTTGTCTTAATTCGATATCATCGCAAAAATAGGATTTTTGTAATTCACCGCTTATTCACCGCTTTTGAGAAACTTAAAAACGAAATTGGGCTTTTTTATTCACCATAAAAGCAGGGCTTTGATAATACTCCAAGTATTTAGTAGTTTTGCTACTTCAATCAGGAGTGGCTCATGGGTTGTTACAACGGCAGTCAAGAGTTTACAGTGCTGTACTAGTAAACTGTACACTCCCACTAACCATCTATTTGACCAACCACACACTCAATGAAATAAGTAAATTTAAGTTTCTTTGCTTTAGTGGGAAAATTTGACAATCAATGGGAGATAACAATAATTTGCTAGTATAGTTATGTCAATCCTTGCATGCATTGTTAATGACCCCCGAGCCTCCACTGAAATTAATAATATGGTATTTATCGGCAAGTAGTGTGTGACTTAGCATATAGCCTATTTATCATAGGAAGAACAGTTAAAAAAAAAGGTACGAAACTCCGCACGGACTTTCTCACTCCATTGTTTAAAAATGGAGATACTTACTCAAAACTCGTAATATATGTGAAAGGAAATAATATACACTAGAAAACCCGATAAAATATTGTGTTATGCTTACGTTAAACATTTTTTTGACTCCCGTGTTCAAATTTTATAATTTTAGTTTGAAGAATTAAAGAAAAATAAATCAATGTTGGGCCCACAAGGGTCAATACTTCGTATTAAAATTTAGACTTCCAGTTAAAATTGTCAACATTTTATTAGGGGTTGCGCATCTTATGGTTATCGCATTTTTATTAAATTCTTCATTTATAAATTTAGACCAATAAAAAAAGTAAATATTGACTATTGAATATAAAATGAAAGATTATTGCTGTACAAACATTTCCCCAAAGAGGTTAAAGGAAAAAGAACACAAACATTTTTAGAGACTTACTTATCTACTTACTTTATGGAAATAGATAGTTATTGCGTTAAAACGTAACTAGTATAACTTATCTGTACAAATAAAGCTCATAAAATTGTATTAATAGATTTGCCAATATCTCCGAAACTATTGGTTTTATATAGATATATTTCAAATAAAAGCATTTTATTTTTAATAGTACCGTTCTACAATTTTGCAATGATAAGTTATTTACTATCTTAAATAGTTGCGGAGATCCGATAACTTCCACCTCTGTAAAGTACCCAAAAAGTCATTTTCATGAGAAAATGAAAATAGCCATTTTGTTTGTGATCTTTATCAACGCTTAGATATGAATTTTAATTATAATCGTTATTGAAGATTTTGAGAAAATCGTTTGCTTCTCTTTTTGTCCTTTACTAAACTACTCTTCATTTTAGGTTAAACAGAGACACACAGGCAGACGGCATTGCAAAAAACACTTTTTAAGGCTCGGATGGTCATGAAACGTCGACATCCGTCAACATCTCAGGCTGTCAAAATCGTTAGAGCTGATTTTGAGAAAATAAATTTGATCTATTTTTGCCCTTCAGTAAGCTACCTTTAATTTTAGGGTTAGATATCCAATTCTAAAAAAACCCTCGGGGCCACCCCATCAATACGCTAGATACAAAGTTCTAGTCCGACCGGTAAAATAGTTAAGGCTCTACTCCGAGGTACAGACAGATGGACATACATTCAAAAACCACTTTCTGATACGGGGGTCTCCCTGAAACGTCTAAATTCATCAAAATCTTGAATTGGATTTTTTTTTGACGATCACAATACGTTCTCTACCTGTAAGATAGCGATAAAGTAAAAACAAAATTGTGGTCAATTTTGAAAACGTTTAAGTAAATAATTAGTTATTTATAGAAATTGATAGTATCCATTGTTATTAAAATCTGCAGATGGCACATGACTTGACGTATGAAGACGTGAAAGTGGATTGAGTCACTTTTATAGCCGTATTCCTAAGAGAATTAGACTATACATTTGGCGGGTTTCCTGTTTTAACACTAGTGCGAATATTGAACTAGAGCTTTGAGAATGGTAGGATTGTGGTAGGAATAACCCTTTTAAAAATACATATTTTTTGTGATCCACAACAATAACAATTTACTATTTGTTTTATTTAATAGACCTAATACAATTATCTTCAAGTGAATGGTGCAGAATACACGACTTGACGTATGAATATTGTCCCGCTTAAGAAAAAATGCAGTACATAGGGTGTATTTTAATTATTTATTTTAGCACTGCTTCTTATGACCTGTTCAGGTTATATACATATGTACTAATTACACTAATGACTTAGGGATTAGGAAGTGTACCTACATTTGCGTGCAGGAATACGGTAATGGAAAATAATTTTGGAAAAACCACACCTAGTACACCTGACCGGGATTAGAACCCCGATCTCCCTCTCATATACAGTCTAGTTAACACCAAGTTGACGCCTTGGGCCATGCGGTCACCGAAGTAGGTTATATTATAATTAGTGTCAAATATTCTAGGGTGTAGTCCCATCGGCCAAACATTAAGAAAGGCCTATATAAACATGGCAATAGAAATGCTTAGTTTTAGAGTTACTAAAGGATTTCCTCAAATATGTATTGGTCGTGAGGTATCCATTGAATGGCCTGCTCACTCACCAGGTTTGAATCCGGTCGATTTTTCTCAGGGAACATTTAAAGTCCATTGTCGACACAGCTCATACGCCTGATGTTGACGATTTAAGAGAAAATGTAAACGAACGTGAGTAAATAAGAAAAAACCCAGGTATATTCAAGAGCGTGTGACAAAGCATGGGACGCAGGCTCATAGGATGCATCGAAGCAGGACAACATTTTGAACAATTTTTGTAAACAAAATATTCTGTCTTTGGTTTTAGTTAGTTTCTCTTAAGCTTTCTCTTGTTTAAGTGCATTACTTCTTCTGTAGGGAAAGAGTGGAATGAAATTTAGCATGGTGAAGTGTGAAGTGATGGTAGCGACAAGGAACAGGATAAGGCCTAGTAAAGCTCTAACGTTGGATGAAGTAGAGCTAGTTAAATTAAAGAAAGTAAAATATCTTGGGCGTGTGATTGAAGGGAATGGTGGGAAGAAGAGGGCAGCAGGTGGAGTTCTATAGGTGTGTAATAGACCTGCTATAGAGAAGAGAAGTGCTGTATAGGGAGTACTTTGTACCCATTGTCACATATGCAGGAGAAACATGGACATCGACTGTAAAAAAGACAAGGAAAGTGGAGGCCATGGGAATGAAGCTTGTGAGGAGCATGCAAAGGTAAATTTACACCGGAGCGAACACAAGCGAACACGTGCGAACGAACATCAGCGAACGGAGAATTATCTTTGGTGCAAACAGTCAGCTAATTGGAGCGAACACCATTCGCTAGTGTTCGCTCATGTTCTGTTCGCATTCCCTGATGATCCGGACACTGTCGTTCTTTGAGCGAATCATCAAAGGAAATTCATACTCTCCTCTCTTCTCTGCTCATTCCGGTCCAAACAATCTCGCCATTTGGGATTTGCGAACGCTATCGAACGGTTAGTGTATTGCTTGAAAATGTTCTCAATTGTTTGAGTAGCTAAAGAAAATAATCTGGTGGCATGTGTGTAAAGTTATGGAACAAACCCAGGGAAGGTTCGAGTTGCAAATATTTTAGAATCTTTCCACTTCCATGGGTTTTAAGTTTCCGTAAAAATCCCGATAGCCAAATTTTCCTCCTTTTCCTTCTTTTCTGTGCAATTTTCCCCATAGCTACAAGTGCATCCGCCAAACAAGCTACTGCTAAATGTTATTCATAATCACTACCTTCTATGGTACACGAGTATTCACACTCCCGGGGTAGCTGCGAATGGGTCAATATTTTGCGAGCATCTGCTAATATAAGTTATTATCTCCGGTGTAAACTCCATTCGAACAGGTCCGAACATCTCCGAATGGAACAGATACGAATGGTAGCGAATGTTCGCCGAATGCTCGTCCACTCGCATTCGCTACCATTCACTCAGGTGTAAATGTGCCTTTATCTGTCACGAGGATATTGAATTGATAACGAAGTTATCCGAGAAAGAGTGAGAGTACAGGGAGAGCAAGAGATAGTGGAGAAACCAAGACTGAGGTGGTATGAACATGTAATGAGGATGGAAAAGGAGAAGATGCCAAAGACAATGACTTAGTTCCTTTGTGCGCCACAAATTGTCAACAATTTAGCTCCTTTCACCACCACACTTAGTGAAGATACATAATGAGAAATTTGGTTGTGTTGGTCTAAAAGGGTTCAATATACAACAGATGATCATAACCAATATATCACATTTTACTGCATATATTATTTTCTATTCATTTGTATCTGAAGTATGTGATGGGAATTCTCTCAAGATTTATTGACTTGACCAACAAGGGTACAAAATACCGACATCTTCAACACGTGTTTGAGAAGAGTTACATCAACACCAGAAGACTAAGGAATGAAACTTTTAACCAGTGAACAGCTAGTTTTTCTTATCTTGTTGTGGATGGTAACAGCAGAAAGAAGGTATGTCGTTCAGCCATCGTAACCATTCTATCAGTCATAAACGCTTATTCCGTATCAAAACCCTTCTTCTTCATGATGAAACACCTAGAGACAAAAGCGGGAACAATCCAAATAACAAAATACTATAAAATATATCACAAAACTTGTATCCGGCCACATCCATTAATTTCCCTTGTAAATAAGACATTATGTTGGGAAAGAAGTAAAGTATTCTAATTAGAGTCTCACCCCCATTTAAACAGATTCATTAACTTTTTTTTTATAAAATGCCCGGAGTGTTGTACCAAGTATAGCTTCTATAGAGCCTATTTTGTTAACAGTTATAACTATCTGTTTGGATGACTGCATATTGATGTGTGCAGCATACGTGAATAGTTGACCATTAAACTCTAAAGACCACAAATGTGAACCAGCGAAGCATGCAGTTCAGGCCGAATACGATTTTCATAATTATAAGAAGTGAAATTTCTTATAAGAAACTACAGGAAGTTTCAAAAGTATGGAGAGAAGGATAAAAAAAGATTGCAGGCATTTACTTTGATTTCATGGAAAATCTCCTACTTCCAAACATCCCAGTGCAAGAGATGTTTTACAAGAGGCAGTTTTGTGTGAATGAATTTTGTATTCACGACTTAAAAACAAACAACTGTGTCATATTTATGTATCACGAAGTTCAGGGTAAGAAGGGCACAAACAAAGGTGTTTTTTTCAAAGATTATATATTAATGAATTGGTTTCTAAAAAGGTATAACAGTTACATCTTTTCTGGGATTGTTGCTCAGGACAAACTAAAAACCATACCATGATAAGAATGTGTCAAGGTCTGGCAGCTTCACAATGATTTAAGAAGATCAAACATTACTTTCCTGAGAAAGGCCATTCCTTTATACCCTGTGACAGGGATTTTGGGATGTTTAAAAAAATATTAAAACATCAGATCGTGTTTACACAGTGGGAGAGTACATGACCATTATTATAAATAAAAAACAAAATGTTACAGTGAGGTTAGTAGAATCTAATGTGGTACTAAATCTTGACAAATGGTGACCTTTATTTTTCAAAAAGATAACAATATTTGATGAAACATCAACAAAGAGTGTCTAGGCCTCTTGCTGGAAAGATAAAATTAATGCTGTTTCTTTTAAGGAATTCAGGTATAATACAGATACACCTGATGTTTTTGAAGCTCTTCCTTTCATAAACTCTGTTGTAAACATAAGAATGAAGATTCTTAGGTCTATTACACTAACATTATTTCACAGCCAACGTTCTCCGGTCCCATTGATGATCATGAATAGATTATTTTTAATTGAACCAAAATGTAAAAACTTTCATGTGCTGTTCATATATGGAACACGCTTGGTTGTTATGGTTGATTTTGCACTTGTCACATGACTTTGAATTTTTATCTGTATGAGATATTTTTTAAAGGTGTAAGCAATTTGTAAATAAAATACTACCAAACATAATTAGTAAAAATAAATGTACCAATTTTTCTGATAAATTTGGTTAGCATCCCTTAAATTGTAAAATGTTAATAGGAGAAAGGAACTAAGTCCTAAAAAAGTTTAAAAATGTATAAAATATGTGAATAAGAACAAATCATGTTTTCTTTTTTTATTTCTCATAGATTTCAAGCAGTTAATTCAATACAAAATTAAAAACTGGAAAATTTTCATTGAAGCATGTAAAAATAAAATAGTATTTTTGCTTCATGCCTGAAAAGTAACAATTTTATAGTTAGTTCCTTTTTCAAATGCATGATAAATTATTATACTTGTTAGATTTATAAGAAACAGATTATTCAGTAAATTTGATCAAACCTATAAGCTATAGAATCATTCAAATATTGATCACCCGAGCCACCGTAAGTATCAAAACCGATCTAGTTCTTTAATTGTATTACAGATACCAGCCCTGTCGAATTGATCAGCATTTAAGGGGTGGTGGTAGGGTGTTTGGACGGGTGGGCGCCATGTGAATACGTCAGATCGATAAAGTTCTGCGGTAGTCGAGAATAGTGTGTTGATGTCGCGTATCATCAATCTGTTAGCAGAGTTTTGTCAGTTGAAAGGGTTTTATCCACGATGTGTTATCATAAGATGTTGTAAGTCATTCAATTTCATTGGTAAGTACAATTTTGAATCCAAATGCAATTAATAAGAGAATGAAAAGAGGACAGCAGACTTTCGTATCACGCTTTGCCGGCTCTCACACGCGGTGACATGCCATCCTTATTTTTTTATTTTCTTAATATTGTAGGGTCTTATTTAATATAGTAAAATACTCAAACCTATGTAAAATAACTAATATTTATAGTTTGAAATCCTAACCACTCGTTTAATCCAACAAGTGCGATTTTAAATGTTAATTTTAACTATCTATCGGGTTCGGTTCTTGTCTATATTCCTTTTAAATTTTGAACCACCTATCAACAATAGACACGTTATGGTGGCATTAATTTGCCACACTGATGACGTATAGTAGAATTTTGGTCTTAAACACCGTGTAAACATTATAAACATAACACTAATTACAAACTAATTACAAATATTATACAAGTAGGCTTGCAATATTTATTATATACCTTTTATTTAACTAACTACGCTTACTTAACGACCACATTTTAACAAGGCGTAATTCTAAAATTAGATCAACTGTTGAACTGATACAACAATCAAGTCTACCGGCAGTCACTTAATCACTGTGAAAAGGGTAAAACCTCAATATCTTCAAAGATTAATTTTTAGGACATTCCAGGAATCAAACATGACACCCTGTTTGGAAACAAAAACATACGAGTACTACTGAATGAGTTTTTTTTTATCGCCGCGTCTTACTACCTGTCCAGTTGAAAATCATATATGATATTACTCTAATGAGGTAGGGATAAGGAAGAGAGCATTTTAGAAGTAATCTAACTTTGTGTAGAAAGAGACTACGAAACTATTTAGCAAAAACAACTCTCATTAGACCCGTCCAGAATTTGAACCCCGTTCTCCCCGTTATCGGCAGGATAGTCTAACACGAGAGTGATGCCTTAGACCATTCAGCCATTGAAGCGGATGATAATAAATGCTAATAAGTGCATCCAGTATTAGCAAATAAATATAGAAATATTAATCAAATTTATCATTGATTGAATAACATATACTTAAAGGGGAATATTAAGAGTATCCTCCCATTCCAAGTGTTTTGTGGATGAACGTGTGGAGAGCTTAAAGGGTATCTGGTCTCCATATTGCCACACTGAATCATTTTTGTTTTGTGTTATCGGTTTAGCAAAATAATAACTTAATTCAGAAGAACCCTTTAGAAAATACATATTTTCTGTTGGTCAACACATTTTACTATATTATTAGGGTTAATTTATATATTGATAACTAACTATCTATCAAAAGTGACAGCCGCAGACACATGATCTAAAGTCTGAGTGTGTGTACGTAGATCTAGTAAGGTTTTTAGTTGTCAGATAGTAAATAACCTTCCTATGAAGAGTATACTCTATTTAGGACCATAGTACATTTGTCACATTCCTCCCGAAAATCGATCCGCTTGAACCAATCCATACAGGACATGTGGCGCAATATTAGTAGTATGGACTAAAGATAAACGGAAATATTCCTTTCTTTTATGCAGAACTAACCTACCATAATCTAATCTAACATTACCATCAAGCGAATTCCTTCAAGTTTTGGAGATCTAACCTATCCTAACTCTAACCTAGCCATCAGGTGATATTATTTTATTTTTTGCAGACCTTGCTTAAGATAACATATCCTAGCCTAAACATCAGACGATTTACTTTCAGTTTTGCAAACCTAACTTAATTTAACCCAACTATCGGGCGATTTTCTTTCAGTTTTGCAAACCTAACCTAATTTAACGCAACTATCAGGCGATTTTCTTTCAGTTTTGCAAACCTAACCTAATTTAACGCAAATATCAGGCGATTGAACAGACACTGGCTATAAAAACACAAGTCACAAATAAACCCACAAGGTAGGATTAAGTCCTACTCGCGTATTTATGGATTATTGAGGAGAGGGTGGTAAGGCATCTCCATCATTGTGAAAAGGGGATAGATACCCCCTCAATAATAAATCGCAGGGGGGAAAATATTCCCAAATCTCCCCGGACAAGATTAAAAAAAAAGTACCTCCTCGTCATAGCCACTCCACTGTGAGACTGACACGCCAGACTATTCGAACATCAATGCAGGTAGAGGAAAAAATCTTGGCATTCTCTGGAAACGCGAGACAGTGGTTGGTTCTCCTACACTCCTTGTTCCATGAGCTGTATAAATATGTTAAATTACAGCTTCGCATGTGAATAATAATGCAGTAGCCCGTATTACCCGTATCGGTGGGGACGCAGACTAAGGAGTCAATATCGTCTAGCCCGCTTCGGTGGCCACATGGTACAAGGCGCTTCTCACTCAGTAGACTAGACTGCCGATGACGGGGATATCGAGGTTCGAATCTCGGTCGGGTGAACTGAGGGTTTTTTCAAAATGGTTTTCCACTATCCCTTCACGCAAATGCTGGTACACTTACTATAAATCTAGTCTTCCTAATCCCTAAAACCATTAGCGTTATTAATATATAAGCGTATAGCCCGAACGAGTAGTAAGACGTGGTGCTAAAAAAGAAATATCGTCTAGTTTGATTTGTCACGGGGAGTTTGCGTTTCAAATTCAAACTAAATGTACTGAGTTTTTTTCCTCCCATATGTGGTTTTATATTCTGACTACTAGAAAATGTTGGTAAATTCCTTCTAAAATTCTTTCTTACCTAACCCTACCTAGTTGGTGTAGTCTTCCATGAAAATAAGGAGAAATGGACCAATTTAAAGCTAAAGAATATAAACATATATTAATTATTTTCACTCAATCTATTTATACAATTTTAGCCTTTCCAAATTAATATTTTTGTAAGGTCTTGAACTTTATGCACTGTGTTAATTTATTTATTTTAATATCACATATCACATGTATTTAATGCATTTGTTACTATCGTCGTTAATTTATTTCAAGTTTACTCATAATTGTTATAAATATACTCCTCTTGAGTGCTTAAGGTGAATTTTTTTATAATATCACAAACTATAAAGATTATAATAATTTTAATTTGCAATATTCTCATCAAAATAATAGTATTCGAACTACTGTGGATATACTCTTTGAGAGAACTGCGTGGCTACTACTATTAGATCTTGTTTTCTTGTGGCCAATCTTCAATGTCAATGGCCTCATCATACAATTAGATATTCTACGTTCAAGCAATTATTTACATTGAGTGATTTTATTTTTTTCAAAGCCCTTATCCAGGATGTCATTCTCCTCATATGATGATTATTAACTCAACTGATAACCTGTTACATTCCTGTTGTTTTTTTTGTTTTTTTGTGTGGACATGATCAGAATACCATAACCATGCCAGCGGATAACTTGTTCCCCGGCCTAGCATTGCCCGGAGAAACCCCTGAATCCCTACTTGCCGCCTCAGACGAATATTTTACCGGCGCGCAGATGGTACCATCTAGCGGCGCTCATAAGAACATTGTTGAAGAGGTATCGATGGCTCAACAGGTCAAGAAGGAGCGTCATCTGTCCGCGGAGTGGGTCCAACGCGCATCAGAGGAGCTGAACGAGAAACCGGAGAAGATTCACGATGACATCAACACACTCAGGAGTATGATAGTCGGTCAGTGAATGTTATTACCGAGGATATATATAAACTATGTTCATAGATAGGGTTTTGTAATTAACACTAGAAACTCGTCCATCCGAATTTATTGGCAGAAGGTCCAATCTGACCGAAATTCGAGCCTCGATCTACCCATCATCAAAAGTACAGTCTAACACGAGAGGGACACCGACTATACAAGAGTTCCCAAACCTTTTAGACCGAAGAAGCTCTAGTATAAGAACGTAAATGGCACGGAACCCCGCACGGACTTTCTCGATATACTGTTTAAAAATGGAGATATTTACTCATAATTTGTAATATATGTGAAACTAATAGTATACACTAGCAAACCCATTCATAAATTGCACTATACTTATGTAAAACATTTATTGTGTCCCGGTTTTAAATTTTAAATTTTAATTTTTAAAGGATTAAGGTCCTCATTTGTATGTTTGGACCAATAAAAGAGATTAATATTGGGTCTACAAGGGTCAACACTTCGTATTAAAATTCCTACTTACGATCTACATTTTATTAGGTGTTGCACATCTTCAGGTCAGCGCATTGATATTAAATATCTCATTTATAAATTTTGACTAATATAAAATTTTATAAAATTGACAATTGAGTCTAAAATGAAGATAGATCATTGCTGTGCAAACATTTCTCCTAAGAGGTTTAAGGAAAAATAACATAAACATTTTTTGAAACTTATATTTAATTACTCTATGGCATTGGAGAATTACTGCGTTAAAACTTAAGTAGTATATCTTTACAACTAAAGCTCACAAAATTGTATTAATATTTTTGCCAATATCTCAGAAACTGTTAGTTTTATAAAAATGTATTTCGTATAAAAGATTTTTACCTTTAAAAGTACTACAATTTTGCAATGATAAGTTATTAAGTATCTCAAATCGTTGTGGAGACGGAAATTTCCGCTTCTGTAAAGTACCCTAAAAGTAATTTTCATGGGAAAATAAAAATAGCCAGTTTATTTATAATATTAATCAACGCCTAAGTACGAATTTTAACTAAAATCGTTAGAGCCGACTTTGAGAAAATCTATTTTTTTCTATTTTCGCCCTTTATAAAACTACTCTTAATTTTAAGTTTTAACAGACACACAGATAGACGGCATTGCAAAAACCATTTTTAAGGGTTCGGAGGGTCATGATACGTCGACATTCATCAACATTTCAGGTTAGATTATTTTTACGGTCGCAATACTTAACCTTTAGTTTTCGAAAAGTTAAAAAATATATATATATTTGCGTATAGCTTGAAAGTTATTTGTTTTATAAAAATATGTTTTGAATAAAATATTTGTATTATAAATAGATCTACATATCTGTAATGATAAGTAATTTCATATCTCAAATAGTTTCAGAGAGACGCATCAGACCGAAATATTGAGAGTAGCCATTTTGTTTGGAATATTTATAAATGTTTAGAAATGAAAATTAATCAAACTCGTTAGAGCCGATTTTGAGAAAATTGACCTTTTCTCTTTTTGCCCTTCAGTAAACTACCCTTAATTTTAGGGGTAGATATTCAATTCCAAAAACTCCTCGGGGCAACCCTATGAAAACCCTAGATATCAAGTTTTAGCTCAATCGGTAAAATAGTTTAGGCTCTAGTTGGAGGTACAGACAGACAGACGGAAATTCAAAAACCACTTTTTCGGATTCAGGGAGTCATGAAATGTCGAGATTCATCAAAATCTAGAGTTAGATTTTTTTGACGATCACAATACTTTCTCTACCTGTAAGATAGTGAGAAAGTAAAAATAGATGCTGGAGCCCCAAATGTATACACCTAAATTATGAGCATTCAATAACGACCGTTAAATTCCACCATTATAAAAGCATAAATCAAACGGAAAAAATCACTCGCACCTTTTTCAAGTGTCCTTTTCTCATATTTAATAAAATTGGCAAAACTAATTTACTGATTCTAAATTATTATATTGTGAAAATCAAATAAAGAATATTCTAAAATTGTCTCATGGAGACTGAAATAACTAAGGTGGAGTCCAAGGGTTCCGTGGAACACAGTTTGAGAAACTCTGGTTTATACCGTGTAATCACACCGATACGAGTGGTTGGTTAATTGGTCTGAAACGTGTACTGGTTAGGAGTTCATCCGTTCTAACACAGTGGTAGAAAGTGGGAAAGCAAAATAAAAAGATTGATTAATCAAAATGTTGATACAAAGTTGAAGGCATTTTATTTTAATCACGCTAATATAGATATACCCTTTTTTTCCACCACCATTAGAAACGGGTCAGTGACATGGCGTGGAATATTGGCAGGATAAGCTGAGCTTGCTAAAACTGTGGATGTCATATATTATCTTTTAAATATATATAGCTATACTCTACATAATATTCACATGGGAATGTATTTTAATTATTATCTGGTCAATGAGTGTTCTTCTGAGTGAAGAGAACAATAATTCACAGTTACAATTTATGGTAGGTATGCAGGGAACAAGAGAAAAACTAAGTGTTTTTGCAGTAAAACTTTTGTGTGTGTGAGGGGGGGGGGGTAGAGGGGACAGAAATAAATCAAACATTGCTTCAGTACAAACATATTTTAATTTTCTTCACGTGGTGGCCTCAAACAGTTCTTGAATATCTGTCAAGGATGTCTTGGGATTTAATGACAACTTTTTCTCTTCATTTAAAAAGTTTGTTAGATAATGTCACTATGTTCAACAACTGTTGATATCATCGTGTGAAAAAAATTAAACTCCTTTCTACTGTAGCAATAATTAATTTTATTTTGACCAAAAAAATGTTTTGATATAAAATCTGCAAAAAAACACTTACCTGTTCTCGCATTTCCTGCATCCTCACCTTAAACTAACTCTTTTAAACGCTGGAAACACTCCACACCACCGATAGTGATACTTGTTATATAACTATACTAGGGACAAGCGTTAAAATTAAAAAATGAACTGTACATCCTAAATCTTTTAATTTGTTTGCCAAATTTTTTTTTCAGCTGAAACAAACTTACACGTGCCAGCAGACGATGCATTTCTTCTTAGGTTTCTGCGAGCAAGAAAATTTAATTGTACTAAAGCATTTCACATGGTGAGTCACTTGATTGTAAGTTTTGTAATAGCCTTTTAGATACGTGCTTCAGTGGCCACATGATCTAAGGCGTCACTATCACAATAGACTATACTACCAATGACAGGGAGATCAGGGTTCAATCTTAGTCAGGTGTACTCAGGGTGAATTCTCCTAAATGGTTTTCCCCTTTCATTCCAAGCTATTGTGGGTACATGTTTTCTAAATTCAACCATCCTCATTCCCAACACATTAGCGTAGTTAGTACATATGCGTATAGGCTGGGTGGTTAATAAGACGCGGTGCCAAAAAAATTTTTCTTAGATAACTGCATCATGTGATCTAATTTGAATTATCTCTATATTAATCAAATAATTCATAGCTATTTTTGGAGATAAGTGTATTTTTCTTTTCTTAACTATATGCTAGTGTAAGCCACATTGCTTACATGTCTTTCAATCGACAAAATATGGCTTGAATTATAATTGATAGCATGAATATTTTATATTTTAGGGGGCCCCCTCAGTAAGCAAGAAATTGCCGCTCAGACCTTCAGCTCAAACGCAATATTTAATTATACGATGCGTGATTTCAAAATATTATTCCCACTAAAATAAATCCGAAAAATTATAAAAAGGCTCTTTTACCTTAACAACCCTATATTTTGAGTTAAATTAATAAAAGTAAATGCGTGAAAATATAACATTAGCCTATTTTCAAAGTATTTTTAAGGTGTGGTCGAAGGGAGTGCAAGTATTTTTACAATTTTTATAGGATTGAAATGTTTTAGCTAAAATAATGTAATGCTATAAAAACTGTAAAATTACTCGCACTCCCTTCGGCCACACCTTAAGCATATTTGCAGAGCAATGAGACTAGGCTTGATAAAAAAAAGGGCTCTAGATTTAGCCTTTTTTTTAACAACTACATTATTTCTTTGATAGTCTCACAAATCACAAAAGAAAGCTTGAAAATATTTGACAGCCAGCTTTTCTCTTTACCTTGAAATGAGGAGTTCCGTAGTTTTCTTTCCCCTCTTTTTTATTGACATGAATAAAGGTGGTTGTAAGGGAAGGGTGAAAAGGAGTATAATCAAAGAAAGAATAGAGCAATAGTTCCATAAAACGACACAAACCATTGTATTTTAAGTCGTGTGTCCTGACAGTGATTGATACTTTCTCAGTGACCGATGATGTGCCTTAAAAAAAGAATCGTTCACAAGCAAGAAATAATTGTCTCGGTACATTTTCACCCTTCTATAATTATTTCACTCCCCTTTGTTATTTTTAAATATGAAGCTAAAACTCCAAATAACTTTTAGAGACACCAAAATTTACCAAGTAAAGAATACCCCAAATAGTTTTGAGAGGCAATGAATTTTTAAAAAATTTTTAAGCAAAGAGAACTCTAAATTGTTTATAGAGGTCAATAATTAAAACTTAAAATCCAAACGAGGCCCATTTGAAATGGCTTATAGAGTAATTCGATTCTCAAACATGTATTGGGGTAGGGCCATCAGATTCGTCTACGGCAGGGGTGGCCAACAAAAATGACCCACCAAGACATTTTGAATGGCTCACCGGCTGTCTCTAATGTATGTATTTCCAATCATGTTTAGTTAAGTCAATAGTTTTACATTAAAGCAAAAACCAATTTCTAACAACTTATTGCTGGGAAAACTTGATCGTTTTCCAACAATTCTGCAAATAATAAGTGAATAAATTAATTGTACCCTGGGTTCGATTCCTGGCATGGCCAAAAAATATATAATTGGTGAAATGAGGGTTTACCTTTTCATAGTGTGTCTGGTCTAGATTTAAGTTAGTTTATGAGTCATGTGC
Source organism: Timema bartmani (assembly GCA_902151455.1). Lineage (NCBI taxonomy): Eukaryota > Metazoa > Arthropoda > Insecta > Phasmatodea > Timematidae > Timema > Timema bartmani. The sequence goes on along the minus strand of CABFWB010000411.1, from coordinate 174,310 downwards.
TGATATAATCAGTTGGTTCATAAAGTGCACTTTAAATACCTCAAGTAAATAAAGAAATACACTTAGCTTGACGTTTATATATCGTTCAACTAACGTAGGAGTTTATGTTACTTTAAGAGAAGTGTAGGCCTACCCATTTATTCTGTCAGCCACTCATGTTGTGGGCAATGTTTACACGGCTATTTAGAATTGTATTAGTTTGTTTATATTTTTCAGATTCCCTAATCGGTATAGTTTGTTTTTTCGCGCTTCAAGAACACTAATAAAACTTTGTGGCTCTTTCTTACACTTTAACAAAGTTCAAAATTATCATTTATGTTTTGTTCAAGTTCTTAGGTCACGTTAGATAAATTCTGATCACACACTATGTTTACTTAATTTGCGTGAATATTAAGTTAACTTTAAGTGAGCGTTAAGTTGATTGTGATCCCGGCATAGCAGGGCAACAGACATTGCATGAAATATTCAAGCTCATCTAAAAATATCTGATTATTTTGATAAGTTGTATCTCAATGAATTATTAAATACGCCCACTGCATTATTTATATGTTCAGTAGATTATAATATAATTTTATATTGATTTTTTCTAGCTTCAACGATACTACGTAATGAAACTTCGGTGTCCTGAGCTATTTAAGATTCCCAGGCCATCTGAAAAGAAATATATTCTAGAGATGCAAGCTCAGAACATGCTAGAAGATAGGGATGGTTTCGGGAGGCGAGTTTACATATTTAGAGTGGGTAAGAAATATAGAGTTCTATTCATAAAATATATTACTATTAGGTTCACTGTGTAAGGATTCTTATCAATTGTTTTTACATTTACAAAAACTTGTCTCTCGTACCCGCATCGGGGATCCACGTAGACCAAATATAAAAATTGCCCGTGAAAGGTGTTCAGGGTTTGAATCCCTGCTGGCCGTACTAAGGGTGGTTTTACCTAAGCAGTTTACTACTCACCCTTCACGCAAATTCCTGTAGCTTTTACTTAAGGTCCTATCTTCCTCATATCTTATAACTTAAATAGTGTAATTAAATTCGAATTACCCACCTCACTGGTCACATGTTATAAGGCGACACTTTCGCAATAAACTAGACTGTTGATGATTGGGATGTCGGGGTTTGGTGGTTTTCTTTAAACGGGTTTCCTCTCTTTCTCCCCGCAAATGCTGGTATACTTCTTCTGAATTAATCCTTCTTTATCCGTAACGCTTCAGTTTCATTGGTACATCCTACTATAATATAAACCCGCATGGATGAATCACTCACTCACTCACTCACTCACTGACATTAGTGTTTACACACTTACAGATGAGCTCGAAACTTGAAATATGGCAAACTTATAGAATCTAGCCTGTAACCGACGGGAAAATGCCAAAAAGTAAAAAAATTAAATTTTAACACCCGAAAAAAATTCAAAACAGTGGATCAACTTTAAAGTCGGTGCGGACCTTTCTTTGGAGATCTCTTGTGGCTAAACGGTAAGACCTATCAAAAAACGGTTCTGGAATTACATTAGTTTACATCCACTTGGAAAGAAAACTCACTGGGGGCTAGGGGGCGGAGCCCCAAACGAGCAAAGCGAGTATTCATATAAACTGGATGGGTAGTAAGATGCAGTTCTAAAAGTAAATAATAAAACAATATGGATAGTCCAATAGTAAGCTTTGAGGATGAGACAATATATCTGCTGTTTCTGTTGTAGAGAAATGCGACTCAGCGAACGTGAGTATAGAGGACGTGTTTCGCACCAACGTTCTGGCGCTGGAACAAGTAGTCGACGAACCGGAGACTCAGATCGCTGGCCTCACAGTCATCGTCGACATGAACGGGTTTGGGATACAGCATGCCAAGTTTCTGTCCCCCTACTACGCAAGGAGGACCGTCGAGGTCATTCAGGTGAACATAATCCACCCTCTTTCTCTAAAAATATATAACTATATGTATGAAATATGAAATATATCTTTAAGGAAAACGTCTTTACGCTTCTTTTTTTTTTAACATCGCGTTTTACTACCCATTCAAGTACTAATTGCGCTAATGGTTTTAGGGATTAGCGAGGTTAAATTTAGAGGACGTGTACTTCCATTTGCATGGAGGAGGAGGGGAAAAACCAGCTTATATACACCCGATCTACATTTGAACCTTGATCTCCCCGTCATCGATAGTCTAGTCTACTGCGAGAGTAGCGCGTTTGACCACGCGGCCACCGAAGCGGGTTTTTCGTTTGTTGAGGCACAGTTTGTTATATACAGAGCTATTAAGAACTTCAGGTAAAAAAATTGTATAGATTGTAGAGGATGACAAGAAAAGTATTTCCACTCAATTAACTTAGGGTCAGCGACACCAAATGGCGGCGCTATAAGCTGTCTAAGTTGGTACTGTGTGCACCTAGGGGGTAGGCAATACATAAAGCACGCTATGCAAATCAAAACAGGTATCCCTCCCTTGACACACACGATGGTGCCAGCGTAACAAAGCGGCATTGCACTGTTTGCTGGCAGCATGGAGGGACATTCGATGCCTGTTACATTTATTCATAATTTACATCACACAACATTTGCCATGTGCTGAAGATTGATGTGTTGCCTACCCCTCAGGTGCACACAGCGCCAAATATCACGTCTTGTAGTGCCACCATTTGGCGAAGACGACCCCAAGTTTATTGCGTGGAAATATTTGTTTTGTCAACCCCTCCAACCTATATAATTGTTTAACTCTATATTTGAATAACCCTTTAAGGAAGAAGGTACAAGAAAGAGATCTAGAAATATATAAAAGTTTACGAACACAAGATGGATTTTACAATGAAAGGAATAGTACAATTCACACTTTACATTGCTGCCATTGGACAAAGAGGTAACGGTTGCCTCTTGAATAAAATCGATCGTTACCGCCTAATCCCCCGACCTAGGTTTCATTCTGTTGGAACTCATAAGGAGGGAGTGTGAAACACGCAACGCAACTTCCTAAAAGAAGAGACAAAAAAAAGAAGAAAAAAGGAAATTGCTAGAGAATGATAAGACACTTAGATAGAAACATGTAAAAATCAATAAATAATATAAAGGACAAACACATAATTGAGTGTTAGTGATCGATTTTCTCCAAGACGCTGCCATTTTTCTTTATCCATTGGCAGCTATGTGTTTTGTGAAATATGTTCTTTTTATTATAAAAGCTATATTATGTTTGTTACCTTTTATATTTTTTATATCCCCCTTTTCTGTACCTTCTTTTATATGTAACAAAACATCCTAGGTATACAAGCTTTAATTAGATTTTTTAAATGAAAATCGGAATCGAAAGGAATAACTTTCAGTTTTAAATATGTAGATAATTAAGAATATGGAAGGTTATTTTATAAAATACAAACCTATTTTTTTATATCAACATAGATAAAAATTTAACCTTATTGTCATCACTATCAGAATTGACACTATCTATTAAAAGTGACATCTGTAGGGCCCATACTTAACGTATAAATATATATAAGTAGATTTAGCTAATCCAAAATCATTTTACAGTTTAAAATCAAAGGTATATAACAACATTAAAAATATAACATAATTAATGATTGGTAAAATTAAATTATAAAATGTTTTCTGAATTATTTTCAAAATGAAGGAAAGTAAATATTATATTATTATTATTAGCACCGCGTCTTACTACCCGTTCGGGTTATACGCACTTACGCTAATGTGCAATGGTAGGGTGATTGTGAGATGAAAATGGAGGACCTACAGTTTAACGTGGAATCTGAACCACGGTGGAGGCCTGGCATTAAATATTATATATTATGTGATGGGACGCGTGAAAAGAGACATCATCTTCCATGAGCAAAATGTTCAAAAAAGCCAATTTAAGTTTGGTGGGTCAAAATATCGTGTTTTTAGAAATTCTCCCCTAGGATCTTTTTGAGCAACTAAACAAAGTTTATATTTCATATTTTACTTGCTAAATAACATGCTAAAATAGGTGAGTTATATTTTATTGTGAGTTAATTCAAAATATTATACCAATTTAATCTCAGTTTTCTCAAAACGGGGTTATTATAAATTTAAGATTTTAAAAATCATGGCTTAGTCTTTNTTTTAATAGAAAAAATCTAAAAACCACCATTGAATTCAGCATGTAATCCTCCACAAGAATCAATTAACAACTCAGTTTTAGTCTTGGGGAAGATAAGGTCCTTTTGTCACTCGTATCATCACACACATACACATTTATATACATATATGTTAGGAAAGTAAATATAATACATATATATTATTTTGAAAATAACAAAACCTTAATTTCAATTTGTTATTCAAACGAGCTATATTAAAAAAACACTTTATTAATGTTTCATGTTTCATTCCTATGTTGCAGGAAACTTTCCCACTACGCTTTAAAGGATTCCACGTGATCAACGAGCCGTTTTACTTTGACGCTGTGTTTGCAGTTTTGAAACCTTTTCTCAAAGAGAAGATCAGAAAGCGGGTAGGCACAATTTTTTTCAGAGTTTAGAAGCGCTTTATATTGTGTTAAATGTAATTTATTCGCGATTATTGGACGTAACAATAGAACAATACTATTTATAAGCAGTAATTGTGTTAGGTCGATTAAAAAATCCGGCTTACGCAAAATTGTTAAATGTGGCTTTAATTAAACAATTATATATTTATATATAATTATTATATCATATGATTAAATGGTGATTTATTCTTGGGTAAAGTTGGTTTGTAAGCCATGTGAGTATTTTTTAGACGTATTTTGACAATTTTTGATGAGGAGATAATTATATTAATTTTGTTATAAGAAAGAATAAGTTTAAGCTGTTGTTTTTTAAAACTTGTTTACTAGGTATACATACATATTATTGAAAATGATTTAATCAACTTGTTAAGACAAAACATTATGATGTTAAAAATTTTGACTAGCAAATATGAAAATAGCAATTTGATATCTAAAGAAAAACAAATTGTTACAAAATTAATTCTTTTGCCAGTTGAACTATCATGCGTAAATTTTAGAATGATAGCTCTCAACCATAACCTTTATATTTTAGGAATGTAAATTGTAAAATTAATTTATTTAGCACTGCTTATTACTACCCGTTTGGGTTGTACGCTTAAGTACTAATTACGCTAATGGGTTAGGAATTGTGAAGGTTGAATTCAGAGGAAGTGAACCAACATTTGTGTAGCAGGAGAGTGGGAAACTATTTAGGTAAAACCATACCCAGTTCACCCGACCAAGATTTGAACCTCAATATCCCTGTCCTCGACAGTATTGAATATTATTGAAAAGTTCAAAATTTTGACACACTATCAGTGTGTAAGATTTAAGTTTTACTTCCCCTCAACCCCTCGGAGGGAGAAGTATTGTGATCGTCAAAATAATAACATCGAGATTTTGACCAATTTCCACTCCCTGAAACCGAAAAAGTAGTTTTCACGATACCGTTTGTCCGAATCTCGGTCGAGAGCCTAAAATATTCTACCGATCGGGATAACTTGGTATCTAGAGTTTTCATAAGGTACCATTAGGAGTTTTTTGAATTTGATATACAACCCTAAAATTAAGGGTAGCTTACCGTAGGATGAAAAGAGAAAGAATCAATTTTTTTTTTCGAAATAAATCGCTATAACGCTTTTAATTAAAGTTTATACTTAGGCATTAATTAATACTACAAACAAAATGGTAACTTTCATTTCCCCATGAAAATTACTTTGAGGGTACTTTACATAAGCGAAAATTTCCAATTTTGATTATATCGCCGCAAGATTTGGAGATATGAAATAACCAATGATTGAAAAGATGTAGAACTATTAAGAATAAAAATCATTGATTTGAAACATATTATAGTAAAACCAATAGTTTATAAGCTATAAGCCTTTTAAGGAGGTCTTCGAAATGAAATTGATTGCTATGCACTTTTGTGGACAAATATGTTCCTCTTTTCTTAATGTTACTGTAACCGTGCATATTATTTCTTTGTGGTGGAGTATTTTTGCAGCACTGTATATTATTTTGTCTCACAAATCTTAGGAGTTTTTAGAAAATGTCTCTATTATAAGATACAAGAGAGAGAAAGTCTGTGCGGTGCGCACCGTATACCCAACCTTTTTTTTTAGTGTTGAAAATTGGTTTAAAGGAATAACTTTCCTTTTTAAATATAAATATATATATATCTATTTTAATTGTCCTGTTCCAGATCTATTTCCACGGCCGAGAGCTTTCTTCGTTACACGCCTTCATTAGCCCTGACATATTACCAGAAGAGTACGGAGGCAAGAAGCCCTGTTTTGACAACAAGACATGGAGAATGGCTCTCTTGGCTAACGAGGACAAGTTGGTCGGTAAGTCAGAATTTTCCATAAATGTGGTTTTAACCTCCTTAACCTGCCTAATTACGTCTTAAACTTGCCAATATAAAAACTCAATCAGTTGTAGCACACCAGTACCACCTTAATTTACACCGCCCATTTGAAAACTGTATTGTAGGCATTTAGAAATCCCACATTACTTAAGAACGTTTAACGAGAAATGTAGCTGCTTTGAGATAAAAAAAAAAAGTTTAGAGACATGAAAATAGCCTTCCTCAAACAAATACAGTCATTTTAAAAAGGATCACAGCAGGATATTGATTGTTTTAAAGTGTTTTGAGCTTCTGAAACATAAATTCTTTAAAAAATAGTGAAGGGTGAGGATATTTATCTTTAATCAGGTGGTAGTGACCTTAAGGTGTTAATGCTGCTAATAATTTGGATGCAGGTGACACCAATCTGATAATAGTAAAATATGAGTGGTTAAATAACTAGCTTTATGGGATGAACAATTCAGCTGCTTGAACAAATAAAGATACGAATTATTTGATAAGTTACGATATATTCTTTAAACTTGTCAAAAATGCCTTTAAAACACAATTTCAATGTATGTTACCAATTTAGATCTAGCTTATTGATATATTAATTATATTGATTCAAATTAATGTTTAATTCCTTTTAATTGTAACTTAATTCTCTGTTTCAGAACTGGAAACTTATGGTTATAAAGTAGACGAGGAAAGCAGTTAATGCCATCATAGTTCAAAGCATAATTAAGGGTAAATCTTGTTATTGTATTAATACAACGTGGAAAGATTGGTTGGGTCATTTATAAATCAAGGGTAATATTTTCAGTTGGTTTGATGGAAAACTTTCTGAAATTATTAATTTATTACTTACTAGCTATCAGATTTATTTTGGGATGGTCTAAAAATAAATATATAATTACTTAAGCAATATTAAAAACATATAAGTTGATTTCTTTACAAATAAAATCGAAACTAGCAAATAATAAATAATTTTTAGATTGTTTAGTCTTATTTGAAGCTACAGATATACATAATATTTTTAATGGTGTGAATTAATTAAATAAGTTATGCACTGGAAATATCTTATTTAAATGTTTTCATACATATTTAAACGAAATATGGGGTAATTCTCTTTAACTTCAAATAAATTTGAAACATGTTTAGTCTTCTTATCAATATTTTAGGACAAATTATTAATGTTGTTGACAATCTTAAATATAAGTTTAATTTTTTAGTGAAAGAGTCTTGTTATATTTAATATTACTTATGTACAGTACGAACAGTTATTTTGAAGATTTTTATTAATATCACTATAATGTTAGCCATAGATAATGGGCGAAATTAGTATCATGATTTGAATTTTTGAAAAAAGTTAAACCTGTGATATTTTTAATTTTAATTAAGACATTTGAGGATAGTTTCATAGTCAGACTTTGCACACTTCAAGTGCGGGCTGATACAAAAATACAGGATGACACCTACCTAGACTCGAACGGAATAGGCCAGTTTCATATATGGCTCTGGCCCATTCCGTTCTGGTCTAGTCCTTTATTTAGTAAAGCACCGCACGCCTTGAGGTGTGTTAAGTCTGACTATGAAATTGGCCCATTCCGTTCTGGTCTAGGTAGGTGTCGTCCTTTATTTAGTATAGCGCCACACTTGAGGCGTATTAAGTTTGACTATGAAACTCCCTTTTATTCTGTTGTTTTATTAAAATTACTTTTATTTAGATAATAATAGTTGTTATGCTTCTATATACATATATCCAGGAATGTTGTGGTTGTGAAATAAATATAACTATTTAATACAAATATTACCCTCTGAAATTGTAAGAATTCCTTTTAAACCAATATCAGAATATAATTATAAGTTTATTTTATTAAAAAGTGTAAAATTAAATAGGAATGGAAATTACTACATAATTAATATAATCTTATTGTGATGTAGTTTTAAGAATAAGTACTTCTTGAGTTTGAAATAACTTTATTTTTACTATCAAAGTCATTACACGAGAAACTTGATTATGAAGAGCAGGATTTGTTACCTTTAAGGTGTGCTAAAGTTGTTTATTATAACTAGAATTTTCCAATATATATTTATGGCATTAACGGTCAGTATTTTTTACAAACGATATCGTCCCCTTAAAAAATATTAAGTATTTATTGGATTAATGCATTTTAATGGTTAGTATGTATATTTTGTTTTTACTAATTCAGCGATAGATATTCAAGAACCCATCTCACCCTTGGGAAAATACCTACCGGTACCTAACGTAGACCTTAAGGGCTTTTTATTGCAGATATAATGTTCTAGTCTCAATTTGTAAAGTGCTTGTTTGATTTAGTTATGTGTATTCTTCACGAGATTTTTTTTCATATTTTTAATTAATTATTTTTTTTAATTTAAAGTGAATTTTATAAGTTTTTATATCTCAGCTTATGACCATTTTCAAGCCCTTGATTGTAATTATTTTAAATAAAAAACTACTAAACTGTTCTCAATTAAGCCGTTTTAAAATTAATAATACAAAAACCCGCACTTAGATACGTTTTCGCGTTCGAGGGTAGTATTGTATCGAATACCCCGGTTAATCGGATCGTGATATGGGCCTTTAACAAAATTATTCTATTAGGGGTGTAAAGAGTAAATCTATGTAGAGCTAAGGTTAAGCATTATTTTAAGGTGTGCTGGCGGGAATCTTAAACTCAAGTATATGTACAGAGTTAATATTTTATTTTTTATATGAAAGTATAAATGTTACACATTTGCTACAAGATAATTGATTCGTTTCTTTAAATAAATATCCAAGATTTTCAACATATGAGATAAAAAAAAAGCTATTTCTCTATTTTTGTCATTTTTGGTCAGTAGTATTTTGGTATATCATAATGTGGAATTATAAAGTGTTTTCCAACTGCCAGGTATGTTGTCTAGTATAATTAATATTGATGCTAACACTAAATATTAACAGTGTAATATAATATACTGCCTACAATATTATAATTGTGTTTTGACCATTTTTATTGTCTAAAATATTAAAAATTATATTATTAACGATAATGATAACAATACACATTAATATAATAATTTAATCTTTCCAGTAGAGTTTTGAGCTTTACCTGTTAGATTTGTGAAAAGAAAAAAAAAAGTAAATTATTACAATTAAAATATTGTCTATTAAAATAAATGCTTAGTCACTAACGCACCCTGGCTTTTTGTTGAATACCAAATTTAGATTAAATTAGTGCTACTAAAGGAAATCAATCTAATTTTACTTTAGGATTTACACTACTGTATACACATCGCAGCTTAAGCCAACAACATTTTTTCAAATAATAAAATGCATACATAGAATAATAATAAAATATCATATTTGTGTGTAGTAATGTAGTAATAAAAACTACTTAGATACTATATAAGAGTTGCTTTTTTCTGTGTTGTTACATTATTTAAAGTTAGGCATAGTTTAAGTAGTATTTTATCGGAGTTTCGATTAAAGTTTTTTTTTCTTGATTATTGTATATTTTATTGTTTAACCTATATAAGAGCGCTTATACTACTAATTTTACGTGTTTTTGACACTACTTTAAGATCAATATTTTATTATTTCACAGTTTACACTATTTAAACTAAGAATAACTTAAAATGCGTCTAATAACTATGTAGGTTATTTTTCACTTGCCTAGTTAAATTTTTAAAAGTAATCAAATGGAATTCTAACTGGCTTCTTAGTAAATAATCTATTTTGTCAAGACTCTTAACTCTTTTCACTTGGCTTGTAAATTTTTTAAAGTAATTAAATGGAATTTTAACTGGTTCCTTAGTAAATAATTTATTTCATCAAGACTCATACTTTAAACGTGAAGTTCAACTTTATATCGTCCATTAATTCAACATTATCAACAATGTATTGACCAAAAATTTATATTTACATGTAAAAACAATATTAGTATTTTTTTAATAATTAAATCCATTTGATATAATGCTTTTATGAAAAGATGTGTTTGTAAAATATTTGATGAATAATTATACATATTTTATTGGTGTACATAATTGTAAGTTATTTCAATATTATGGTATATTTTGAGAATTTTTCATGTAGATTTTTTTATTAAAATATTTTAAAACATTAGTTTTTAATTGTAATTTTATTACAGCGTTGATATAAATTGTGCAATATTTAATACAGTATGTAATTGAAATTATTTACAAGTTTTCTACTCATTGTTTAGCTTAGTTTGTTAAATTATTTGTGATGCAAAATAAAAACTATATTTTATTGCTGAACTGCTAATTAATTAACTTTATGGTTGTTACAGTAACTTGACTCAAATTGAACTACCCTAAAAACAAACTTTTATACACTCAAATGAACTGCTTCCATTACATAAATAAAGTTTTACACTATCATATAGAGAAAGTATTGTAATCATGAAAATCCTCTACCCTCGAGATTACGATGAATCTTGAAGTTGTGTGTGCTTCACAACCCAAAAAAGTTGTTTGTAAAAGTCTGACCATCTCCCGAGTCAGCCTGTCTAACCTTAGGGTTGGAGAGTGTTTGTTATATGGCCATATATAAGGCCTTTTGTTTTATTTTGATTCAAGACCTTAAACTAAGGGTATTTTATTAATTACTTATTTGTGAAAGTCCAAAATTATTCAAAAAGGACTTTAAAAATTTCGTTTAGCATTTATATTTTAGGAATGTTTGACATAAAAATTAGCTCTGAGTTCCCATTTATTTTATCGGGGGGAGAGAGCGAGGAGAATTATGAATATCGACTAGAAGTGTGCCAAGCTTCGAAACTTCAACCTGACATCGAAACAAACATCAGCTTCGACTTCGCTTCAAAACAAATTGCAGCTTGGGTGCTTCGTCGATATAATATTGACCAATAACATATTATATTTATGTTTAATTATAGCCATTCTGAGCTGTTTCATACATCACAAATTAATATTCATATGGGAAAATATCGGAAGTAATTGAATCGCATGTTATGATAATAACTTGATTTGTCGGACTAACATGAAATATTACAGACAACTGTACCATAAAATTACTATTATTATTATTAGCACTGCGTCTTACTACCCGATCGGTTTATACGCACTTACGCTAGTGTGTAATGGTAGGGTGATTGTGAGATGAAATGGAGGACCTACAGTTTAACGTGGAATCCGAACCACGGTGGAGGCCTGGCATTCCTCACATTCACAAGTTGTGATTAATACACATCTTGTCAGAGGTGAAGGAAGGGTTTGGTAATCAGATAAATCTATGCCGGGACTGAGGATTGAACCCCGGATGTACCATAAAACATTTTCCAAATAATTTTAGTGCATGAAATAATATAAATAACTACAGTATACTATTTTTTCATGCACAAAACCACTAAAAGGAAGTATTAGAACTTCGATTCCAAATTATTGACCGAGTGAAGCGAGGTCATGTTTTAACTTGACTGTTTGACATTTCATCTGTGTGTATATTTATTTTGCGATTACTGCCAAATCCTTGGACCAGTTTTAACTAAATTTAGCTGGGACATTCTTTGAGCCTAGGTTATGTAGCATATATATATAAATATACATATAAAGTTTGACATATATTGAGAGACTGACATCTTAAGCCACGTGGACATTGGTGATACTTTATAAATATTACTCACCATTTAGTAAAATATTCACTTGTTATAAAACTTGAAATCTAAAGAGAAATTTCTCCACAGGCTATTCTTAAAACTTTAGTAACGATAAGAACATGACATAATTTTTAATATGTAATATTAATCACGTTAAATTAAATCCAAAAGGCTTTAAAAAAGTTTATATTTTAAGTTTTATAATCAAGAAAATTATTTAATAATAAAATTAGTTATTTTTCAACAAAATGGTTTACCAGAAATATTGCCGTTCTAAAACTAAGATAAGTAGTGAGAATCGTACATCTATTCTTCCCTAAATAAATAAAGACATTTTGAATAGGGCCAAATACGGGGAACAGTGAACTTGCGTTTGTTGTTGACGTTGGGGTTGGGGTTCGAATATCAGCTGAGTGGGCTGAGTGTAATTTTCCTAAATGGTCTCTCCCTTCTTATCCACTTCATTTCGGGTACATTAATCACATGAGCGTGAATAATATATACGCGGGTAGTAAGTCAAAAGAGAATAAAAAGGGAACACAACATCAAGTATTTAAGCTAAACAAGGATTTTTAATTTATGTGTATCACAAACTGATTCGTGATTACTATCCAGTCCTGATCAGACAGTGACTGATAGCCCTGAATAAAAGATTAACCAGATTGGTTGAGTGGTAGATCATTAGTGCACAAGGTCAGATATTCTGAATTTGATTTCCGTGTTCAGTTTGTAATTGTTCATTAAATTGAATTAAATACAGATTGTTTTAACAGTTTCGAAGCTTCAGCACTATCATTCTCATGAGAAATACCACAGTGTGAGGATATGTCCTTGCAAGTAGGCGGCGCCCTCAGTTAAGTCTAGAGAAGCACTTAGACCGATGTTCACAGTTTCTGAAAGCTTACTCCAAGTTGGGCCGATCTTCCTTGAGTGCTTCCTACGCTGCATGACGTAAAAAAACAACAACACGACGTCATCAGCTCTACTAAATCTTGGTGAACACACCTGTGTTGAGCTGATTGCACTTGTATCTTCTTATATAGTAGGCCACCATAGATTATAAAATAAATACAGGGTTTTCTTATAACTTAGAGGAAAATACATTCAAAATATTAGTTTCAAAATAAATCGTTTTTATTCGAAAAAACATGAGCATGTATACAACCGAATACGGTTTGTATTATGTCATTAATCGCGCTCATTTTGTCCGATTCGACATCTTTAATTTCTTCTGTGGGTGTGATATTCGGCACTACAATGGAGTATGATTTTGTTAGAAAGTACATTTTAGAAAATACACACATATGATCATTATTGATAACATAATATTATTGTTATTTTATATGTATTGATATTGTTATAAAAATTGGCTATTAACAGGGATATTATAATATTTAACTATGCTTTAACCAGATATCGCACTGAAGTGCGGCTCTTTGCATTCTTCCCTTGAATAATACTTAGCACCGCGTCTTACTACCCGTTCGGGTAATACGCTTAAGTACGCTTAAGTGGATTAGGAATTGGGAAGGTTGGATATAAAGGAGTGAACCTGCATTTGCGTAGAGTGAGAGTGGAAAATCATATAAGAAAAACCACCCCCAGTTCACCCGAGTGAGATTTGAACCTCGATCTCCCCCCGTCCTCGGCAGTCTATCTCAGCACGAAACTAGCGCGTTAGCTGACTACACCACTTAGGAGGTTGGGAAGTGACCATTGAAGATAATATAACTTTACCAATAAATATATGAAACTGGTTTAAGTGATTAATATAACTGTCATAAAAGTTACTCCAAATATAAATTGTACTATTTTCTTAGCCATCTTACTAAAATTGTATTACGTTCACAAAATCTCTTTCCAAATAAATTGGTGATTTGTTTAAGGAATACAAAGTTTTGGACCATTTAGAATAACAATCTTTAAAACAATTATTTATTACATATAGGCCTACATAAGTGAACCTGTTGATTTTCCAACGTTAAGACTCTTGCTTTGTTTGGTAAGACTCCACGTTTTTACTCCAACTGGGCGAATTTCTAGCCATCTATCGATTTTTTGTTGGAAATTTCTTACGGGTGCTCTTCCTTTCCCATCTCCTCTTTCTCTTCCGTTCGGGGACTTAAAAAAAAACCCCAACAGAGCTCCGGGAAAGTTGGTTTAGCCTGTATTACAGTATTTCCAGAGAGGTCTTTTTAGCCGGTGGATGTTGAATCCACAGACAATATGGTGTATAGCTACTGGGTCGGGGTTTTGTTTCGTCCAAACAGATGTGTTTGGTTTAATAGATTGACAGGAGAATTTAGAAGAGAAGGGCCGAAGCCCTTTAAAGGGGTCATATAGTCCATCTATCGTAAGGGATCTTTTTTTTTTATGAAATGCAAATACTTTTTTTTTTTGCGAACAAAATTATAACATTTTACTAGGGATGTGCGAGGCTACGAAACTTAGACTATGCTTCGAAATAATTATCAGCTTCGACTTGAATTTTAAAAAAAATTGGCTTTGACAATTACGAAGTTTCTCCAATCAAAAAATACTCATATTTAAAATATGTGATGTATGTCCAATTGTAGCATGTCACCTAAATCAAAATGACATCTACAAACTGTAATCCGCACAAAATGTTAAACTACAATAATGGAATCAGAAGAAGACAATTAATACTGATGTATTTAGCAATAATATCGTTTGGATTCTACTTACATTACGTGGATGTTCCCGGATACGATCACCATGACGGTTGGGTCGTGGGTGTCACCACCTTGACGCTGAGCGAATCCCGTCTATTGATCAAAGTATTGAGCTATTTTCCAAGTCCTTCAGACATATGCCTATGTAAGTTTTTGTTAGTCAAAAGTGGCTATGAGATTAGTCCCACGTCCATCAGACGTGTTTGCTTTAGTCAAGATTATTTTTTCCCTTATTCGTCCTTCAGACGCTATGTTTTAGTCAGAGTGACTAAGTTTAGTTTTTGAGTATAGCTGACTTAATTTTCTGTTAGTCAGAAAGTTTGACTACATATTATTCCTATATCCTTATGATATAGCTTAAATACAGGAGCCTTGAGCTATCTATGTAATAAGTCGATAAGACTTCACGATATCACATGACGCCGTGGACGTCATGCTCTTATGTTAAAATGTTTGTATGGCTACAAGCAGGTTGTCTAACGCCTTTACATGAGGACCTAGTTAGGTCAATATCTCACAGCGCTCTAGTTGGCATCTCTTATCCTGTGTTATTATTTTGGGTGCGCAAAGTGCGGAACACGGCTAAGTTTGTATGGTGGCCCGCACAGATAGTACTTTCTTTCGCCCCTTGGTTGGCGCTTCTTATGATTTAGTACTAATGTTGGTGCATTCTAAAATTGAGGTTTACTCCAGGCAGTGGGTAGTGACATAAATGTACTATTGAATGCTCTGGCAGTAACTACTGGGAAAGGACCGGCCATAGTACTATTTAGTGTAGACACCTGGTTGTTTTTTAGCAATTTGCTGATGTAATGGACAATCCGTCCTCTTACAATATAACATTTTGCTTTGAAACAGTTCTTTATTACAAGCCAAGCCAGCTTGCTAGGCCGAGCTTAGGTTAATAACTCTAAAATTATAGGATCTGTTGTCACATCTTTATTTGTAGTTAATTCACCATGTTTACTGTTTAGACCCTTCTGGTGGAAGTCAGGTGCTAGCCCAGCTTTGTTGGAATCCAATACTCTCTGTATTCGTAACGTCCTTTTGACGGTTGCCATGTCGTCTTGGACACGTATTCTCCCGAGCCACGGGAAGTTCCTATAACTTTGGAGTTGTTAAATCCTATCTTATTTGCCAGTTTAAAACGTTTACCTTTGCCTATTTAACGGACTTCAACCACTGTTACTATTCTTTGGTCCAACTTTCTATTTTCTTTTACCAATTGTAACCCAATATCAACTTTCATGGTATTGTATAATAAATCTATTTTTGTTACCTATTTAATTATTTCACTGTTATAAAATATGTTCCTATTTCACACTTATAAAATGTATGAACCTTAAAACCATCCCGGGTGAAAATATTGCAATTTGTAGACGCTATCTATATTAAAAATCAATATTCATACGAAAATATATTTGAAGTACTGTAAATGAATTGTAAGTTGTGATAATAACTTGATTTATCAAATTAGAACAAAATACTACAAACATTTGTACAATAAAATATTTTCCAAGGGATTTTAGTGCATAAAGTTTTGTAAATAGCTAAAATAACATATTTAAAGCATAATACCATTAGTAATAAATACTCTAATTTCTATTCTTTATCGAGAATATTTAATATATTTTAAAAGGGCCTGCTTAGAATTGAAAAATTGGACTTCGCACGCACCTACAATATACTATTTTATTTGTGCTCTCTCTATAGGTATTCATAATATTAGCTAAGGTGTCCCACACCTCAGCGCAGCCAATAGCCTGTCTGCCTTCTGAGACAAGGGTCACAGGTTCAATTCGTGGTATGGCCAAAAAATGTGTCACTAGTGTAGTAGGGATTCAGCCTTTCACAGTGATGAATTAACGACAGAAAGGGCTGGGTGTTTTGTCTGTTCTGGATTTAAGCTGATTTATAGGTGGTGTGCTGATATAATGAGTTAGTTCAGAAAGTGCAAGTTAAATAACTCAAATTAATTTTAAAATAAACATAGAATTTATAAAAATCGATAGCTTCAGATCACATGATCTGACGTATAAATCCGTGAAAGTAGAGCTAGTATTTTTATCTAGCTGTCAGATAAGACCCTTCTTATGAAAATTGGATTGTAGTTTTAGGGAGTATTGTACTCATCACAATACATTGGTAGGATAGTCAAGTCTCGTAGATTATGGCGGCCAAAACACGCAGCGCGAATGAAAGAAGCTAGAACAGTGTTCATGGTATTGACTGGCCAACCCAATGGGAAGAGACCATTGCGAAGAACTAGACGCTGATTGGAGGATAACGTTAGAATGGACCTGACAGAGATAGGGTATAATGAGGTGAACTGGATGGGAGTAGCTCAAGATAGGAATAGGGTGTAATGAGGTTTACTGGATGGGAGTAGCTCAAGATAGGAATAGGGTGTAATGAGGTTTACTGGATGGAACTAGCTTAAGATAGGAATATGGTGTAATGAGGTTTACTGGATGGAACTAGCTCAAAACAGGAATAGGGTGTAATGATTGTTATTGTATAGAACTAGCTCAATATAGGAATAGGGTATAATGAGATTGACTTGATTGAACTAGCTCAAAATTGAAATATTTGGAGTACTTTTGTAAGTCCGGCAATGAAATTTCAAGTTCTTAATGCCATACTGTAAGTAGGTTCTGTGGAGTGTCCTGTCAGTGATGAATTTGATGTGGATGTAACGGTCCTTGGGGTATATGGTGGAAGGTTTAGAATTGGTAACGTCACATCTGTGGTGAAAAGGTATAAAGTTGGTGTAGTGGTGTAGGTGAGCTGAATTGACTATGGTAAAGATCGACAGAAAGAAAGAAAGGTTTTGAGAAAAATCAGGTGAGGAGTAATAGGATAAGGGACATTATTTAGAGATAGGAGATGTTACTGTATCAAAAGATATAGCATATTCTGAAAATTGAAAAATGACACTTGGACACGGGAATCGAAACCGGGACCTTTGGCTTAGTATGCCAATGCTCTAACCACTGAGCTATCCAGTTATGTTACATTGTTATCTGAGCCGTTTGAAATGGAATAGCTCAACATTGCATCGATGATGATTTAAAAAAAACTACATACATAGCAAGTCCCCGGTGTCTGTCATTGGCCCCGTTCCATGAATACTTCATTTATTTGCTTTGTCCCAATAAAATCTGTGAAATGGAAAATTTTAAATTTTTGAAAATTACACACTTGTTATATTATTTAAAACAAGCTAGCTATTTAAATGGAATACATACAATCGAGATAACCAAAGGTTTATCCATTAATCAAATGAGTTACAATAAATCAATAACAGAGATTCTAATCATGTATCGACTAAAGCGCTTTGGTGTTGGAATATGTCACTAACATTGGGTCTGTGCTGTAGACCATATTATGTGTTAGTTATTCAATACTGTTTACATCCCCTTCTCCTGGGATTCAACGATCTGAACATTTTATCAACACATTTTCATCTCTTATTGCCATCATTTGTTAGTATATATTATTTATGTATGTATGTATGTATGTATGTATGTATGTATGTATGTATGTATGTATGTATGTATGTATGTATGTATGTGTGTATGTGTGTATGTGTGTATGTGTGTATGTGTGTATGTATGTATGTGTGTATGTGTGTATGTGTGTATGTGTGTGGGTGGGTACGTAGGTACGTGGGTACGTGGGTACGTAGGTACGTGGGTACGTAGGTACGTAGGTACGTGGGTACGTAGGTACGTAGGTACGTGGGTACGTAGGTACGTGGGTACGTAGGTACGTAGGTATGTACTAGGTACCGTCTTCTCTAACCCAGCTCCTTTTCCAACTTAGTAGGCTGCAAGTCGCCATTGTGGAAAATTTAACAATTTAATATCAATCGTAAACGGTTCATTTCTAAACCCAAAGAGTACCTGTTTAGGTAATACGTATATAATTATGATAACTACGCTAATAGGGTTGGGAAGAGGAAGGAATCATTTTAGAGGTAATATACCTGCATTTGATATTTAGGAAAGTGGGAAATCATTTCAGGAAAAACCATTCTCAGTAGAACCAACCGGGACACGCAACCCGATCTCCCCATC
The DNA here is from genome assembly GCA_902151455.1 of Timema bartmani. Lineage (NCBI taxonomy): Eukaryota > Metazoa > Arthropoda > Insecta > Phasmatodea > Timematidae > Timema > Timema bartmani. The sequence goes on along the minus strand of CABFWB010000411.1, from coordinate 155,553 downwards.
ATCAGCAGGCCAGTCTAATACGAGAGTGACGGATTGGACCATTCGGCCACTGAAGCGGATGTTTCAAATCAGAAATCCTTATTATCTCACCCTAATTTCTAGCTATTCTATATATTTACTTATATACTTTGTTTTACCTCATTCAATAGTTTAGAAATCTTTTAGCACCGTAAAATAATGTTGTTTTAAAAACCTTTAGCTTTATTATTTTTAATATAATTTTATTGTATTGTATTGTAATTTTTCAACTGCTTTTTAATTTCTCTAACATAATATCAACTAAACTGAAAGACTTAAGAATACATGCTAGTGATCATATAATACAATTAACGTATTTTAAACCTCAAAACTAGGATAATATTTTTTTAATTTCAAACTATTTACAATATAATGTATCTATGATTTTTTAAATAAATTATGAGATATTATTGTATATTTAAGAGCTAATTAATAGTTGTTAAATTATATATTATGATTATGTTAGTAGACATGTAGATTGCAAAATGGTAAACACATTGTGTTAAAACCATGTTGGTTGCATTAAAAATGTTCTTATTCTGACTATAAACACTAGAATTAGTCACATTTGATTAAAAGGTAATAAAATAAACGTGGTGATAATGCATAAAATGATACAATATTGAAGGTTGTCTATTATGAGTTCACCTTTCATTCGTTTAACTACACTAGAATCGCAATTATCCATCATAAAGTGGCGACATTCCGGGCTGGATAACGGAAAAGACGGATAATACGGAATCCAAGTGTAAATAATTGTAACTATGGGTTTGCCTACATTTCTAATTTCCACAGAACATTTTACTTTGTTTTGTTACAATCTGCCCATTTTCTGATTGCAATGTGAAATAAATATAATAATTGTAGGAGGGCAATAAAAATTAAACGAAAAACAAATATTTTAAATCTTGAGTTTGCAGTACTTTATTTTAGAAGTGAAACATCGGCTACAAAGCAATAACAACAAGTGAAAATAAACCGTCAAATGAATTACTCTATAAATTCAGTAAATGTTCTAAATATGTTTTAAATAATTGTATACAGACAAGTAAAACGTGTTTAAAGAACACGTAAATATTTTAAAAAAAAGCCACTTATGTTGGTTTAAAAAAAATGGTTCAATGTTGTTTGCTTCATTTGCTAACACCGAGAACCAGGCCGGATAATATGAAGGACCGGGTAATCGAAGGCTGGATAATCGTGAGTCTGATGTTCTTTTATTAATAGCGCTTTCAACGAATAATCTCCCTCTTCAGTCTTAATCAGTGTGGACATTACGTTCGAACTCTAGTTTTAACAAGCGACTGATCTACATTTTAGGAGTTTGTCCAATTTTACACCGAATTTTGCCAATGAAAAAATGTCAGCACACAAATCTGGATATAATAGATCAAGGTTTGGATTATTCTGGCCATTCAATAAGCTACAAAACAGTTTTAGTCACGAACCTCAAAATAACTTTTGAGGTGTGATCTATATGGACCACTTACCGTCACGTGAATATTAACTAACAGAGAAAAAAACACTGCCTTACTTAGAGGTTTTTGTGTTCAGAAATATTAATAGAAAAGAAGGTGTTTTCAAACCAATTGTTTTCAGTAACTTTATTTCATTTATTTGAGGTATTTAACGTGCACTTTCCGAACAGACTGATTATATCAACAAACGAGAAGTTCTATGAGCGAGAACGAAAGGGACCACCAAATTTGCCGGGAAATTAATTTTCACATACCTTCCAGGGTTCTTTTACATGCCACAATTGACATGGGACAAACGGGCTTACTTCCCCTCTAAAGGAAGTTGTGATACGGATTTTTATCACTCAAGACAAATCTATCGACCTCGGTTGGGTTTGAACCCACGAGCATCGGATCCTGTGGCGAGCACTTTACCCCAAGGCCACCGAGGTCAACTATTTTTAGTAAAGTGATATAGTATCTATTATAATTTATGTCTAAAATTCAAGAGTTTTTCTCAAAAAGAGTTAAGATACATGAGGTAAGAGACATTTTACTAGATATAAGATATTTGTAAAAATGATCAGACACAAGACTCTTAGACCTGTCTCCTCAAACTTATGTTCCATCGCTCTACTGAATGTTCCATCAAAGTACAAATATTATTTGAACTTTTTAAAACATTTATTAATTCTTCTCAAGATATTTCAGAATTGTTGCGGGGTGTATATATATTTTTTATTCATCACCGCGTCCCGTTTGGGTTATACACTTAAGTACCACTTACGCTAATTGGTTGATGGATGAAGAAGATTACAGTTATAAGAAGTGTACCCACATTTTCGTGGAGGGAGAGTGAAAAAATATTTTGGAAAAATCACCCTCGTTACACCTGACCAAGACTCTAACCTTGATATCTCTGCCAACGGTGGTATAGTCTATTGCAAGAGTAGCGCCATATACCATGTGGCTACCGAAGTGGGTGTGAGGTATATTAACAATGAATTTAAGATAGAGACTTGAAACCGTCTACTTGGAGGTAAGTATCTTTAAATGGAGGGTCTGAAGCTTCAAAACCCATATCTATATATTTAATGACAGCAATTTAACATTACATTTTATTCTATAAAATGTTTTAAGCATACTTAATTTTTATTTGTTTTTATAACACACAAATATAACTCAAAATATTATAAAAAAGATCCAACATGGACATGTAGAACTTGGATTCAATACCCATCTGGTTAGGAATAATTTTTTAAACATATATTAAAACTCAAATAAAAATAGATGGGATTTCACTCAAATGCTGTCGCTGAAATAATATTTACATTTGCATTATCAAGATAAATGTATTCGGTACGGTCAGGTTAGCCAGGTTTCCAACCTTCCCTTGGCTATTTATATTAGGAGTTTAGTAAGAACTACAATCTGGAAGCGGTGACCTGGAAATCTAGGGGTAAGGTGTCCGACTTCTTTTCTGGGGGTCCGAGGCTCAATCCTCGGTCCCTGCACAGATTTATCTGATTGCCAAACCCTTCCTTCACCTCTAAAATGACGTGTATTAATCACAACTTGTGAATGTGTGGAATGCCAGGCCTCCACCGTGGTTCGGATCGCACGTTAAACTGTAGGTCCTCCATTTCATCTCACAATCACTCTAGCATTTACACATTAGCGTAAGTGCGTATAACCCAAGCGGGTAGTAATACGCGGTGCTAATAATAATGATAATAATAATATTAATAATAATAATAATAATAATAATAATACAATCTGGAAGACTTTTTTCCTAGCACAATTCTAAGTTTGTTGTCAAATGACTCAAGACGTATCCTTCAGACTGTCTATACGTTTTGTTTAGTTGAGGGGTTATTGTGGAATCCGGCAAAACGCATACTTCGACAAAAAAAAGCGTTATTTAGGAGTTAAATACGACATTGGCGAAGTTGTAGTCATGGAGCGAATACTTATACACGCAGTAGAACCAACAAAATCCCAACCAAAGTATAAAGGTGAAAAAGCCTTTTAGAAGGACCTTCCGACCATAGTAGAGACCAGTCAACGTCTAGTTCTTTTGTAGTAAACGAGACTGGGAAAGAACTATACGCCTATAAAGAATAAGAGATCAAGAGAAAGACGGAGCAATAGACTGTTGGAGGGGAAAGGAGAAAATAGTGGAGGAGGGTAGGGGCTGGTTCGGAGGGGTGAGAGGTAGGTAGGACACCAAGCAGCTCTAAAGGGGGAAGAGAGCTAGCTGGCGATATCGATTGGACGTCAGGCGTCCAGGCGCTGGCGCTGTGAAAGCAGTTGGTCCGGGGGTTTCGGTAGGCGAGCTACGGTACTCAAATAGGGCCCGATAAGTACCGGAGAGAAAAGGAGGGGGTGGCTACCCTAGCAGCGGTGACTAGCTCGTGGGGCATACGGAGGTACTACTTTTACACCGGCGGCAAAGCTAGGTCTCTGGCGTCGGGCCATATCAGCTCTTTTATAGGTTACATATATTCTCGGTCTACTACACGTGGCGGTGTGTGGCGTGACCTCAAATGGGCATTTAAAATGATAGATGATTGTCTTGATTCATTTTTTGATTTAACTAAATAACCGTTATGTATAATATAACACCATTGTTATACAACTAGATAAACTAGTATTCTTTTTATAAATTATCATATTTATTTTGAGATGTAATTGAAAGAAAGGTGCTTTATTTTTTAAGCTGTTTAGTATTGAACTTTTTAGCAAAAGTAATTATTTAGATAAAATTTAAAGACTTCTAGCAAATCGGCATTTCCTTATAAATTTGATCGATGTTTTCCAACGTTTGAAATGAAAATTTAACAAAGCTGGTAAGGACCGGACGTTTGCCCACGATTGTTGTGTCTTTCATTCAGATCCCCCCTACGGTTCCTCCGGAGGTCGTTCCGGGACCCAGCTCTGGAACGTCTTTACCAGTCGTACAGTGTGAAACAGAAACGGGCCGGTCTCCAATGTTTCCTGTACGCCGCGATCCTGTACGACGCGTACATGTTGGTCCTGCCTGGAGGTCAGGATGCCATCATGAGAGGGTTGACGGCGGTCTTCCTGGCGTTAAACCTCGCCGCGCTGGCGTGGTGCTGCCGAGGGGTGCAGAAAAGTCCTTTTTGGTCAGCCATCCCTCATCTGGCGTGGCAGCTGGCCACCGTGCAGCTTCTGGTGCACCTTTTCTTGAAGAAGAACGAGGTCACAGCCAGAGACAGTATCGGTTGGGCTGTGCTGTTGGACTATATCTTGTTCGTGACGCTGCCCCTCAGGTTGAGGTATTGCGTCATGCTGAGTGCAGGCACCTGCGCTTCTTACTTGGTCGCTGTGGCGGGTCTTGGGAAGATGGACTCACATCTCGTACAACAGGTAAGGTGACAAAGCAATATAATTATTTTTACTAATAAGTTCGACAAAAGGGTGATTTGTGTAAACAGAGAAAGATGATACCCGGACTCTGATCAACTAGCTGACCACTTTACCGACTGATTTATTGGAGATATCCTTCTTTTCAATTATTAACTCAACCATATAAGTCTCCAAACGAACTGATGTAGCTAAAATTGTACCACCATTTGCTACAAGAGCGCACTGCATTATAATAATTACTTTGATATAAGGCGTTTTCTAAACTATCCCACAGTAGGAAAATTACATTTAAATAAACACGCATTTTTATATAATATTCCAAAGGAGTGATTGTATGGATGTATAATCATTTACACAATGATAAGGAAGTCCTTGTTGGCTCAGTCGGCAGAGCGGTCGGTGCATAAAGTTGGACGATCAGACTTTTGTATTTACATAATCACTCCATCAGAATATAATCTGTAAAGACGTGTTTATTTTATAAGGGTTATTACTTACTTAATCCAAGAGTAAGGTTTGGAAAGAGTTGCTTATTAATGAAAGGGGAAATTAATCGATATTTCAATGGAGAAATGATGGAGATTTTAGTTTGAAAATTACAATCTGTATAACCATAGCCGGGATCCCAACTTAATCTCAAACTTTCGATTAAGAAGCGAACGTGCTACTGAATCTCTACTATTTCTCACCAGATCTAGTGGTCACGTGGCCTAAGTTGTCAGGCTCACGATATAATGGACCACTGCTGACGGAGAGACAGAGTTTATAGAATCAGCTAGGTGTATTGAGGGTAGTTTTCCAAAAGGTGTACATTGGTGTGGTTTTACTATATCCTCTCTATGTTGACTTGGAATTACCTTCCTCACTACTATACTTCAGATTGAGACCTCAATCACCTTGGTGTCGTACCCCTTTAAATTAGTCAATATTTGACTTGATGTTGTATTCCTTATATTGAATCGTCATTTGCTTTGGGGTTGGACTCCTTAAATTGAGATATTAAAGCCCTTGGTGTTAGACCCCTTAAATTTAGCCTAAATATATTTGATATTGTAGCTTTTAAATTGGGTCGTCAAACTACTTGATGCTGTACCTCTTAAATTTATACATCAATAACCTTGTTGTTTGTACCCCTTAAATAGAGTTGTCAATAAAATTGATGTTGTATCCCTGAAATTGAGTCTGTAATCATCTTGATATTGTACCTCTTAAATTGTGTCATCAAAAGCTTTGGTTGTACGGGCTAGTAAAAAAATTATTGTTTTCGTAACATCAAAAAGTGAATGAAAGGTGATGTGATGTGCCAGTTAAATCACGGATTTACGCGGCTACCAGTTTGACAGCCCAGGTAGGTGGGTAGTCTACTACACAGGCTGCATGTACACTTCAAACTTTACACAGAGAGGTAGCTGCAGAGCGAGCCATCCGACAGGTTCAATGAAACTGAGTCTTAAAGTATTGTCTAAACAATAGGAGGTAAATAAATCTAAGTGTGTTAACAGCCTTTATGGTTGAGCACGCTAAAAAGTTAGGCCTATTTTACACTTGTTCAGCTTTTATAAAGAGATCAGGGTTTGATTTCTGGCAAACTTCACTGAGGGCGTTTATTCATATGTAGTTTTAAGTGTGTATTCCCCATGATACTTACTAGTAATATAGGTTATCTTCCCATAAATCTACCTTAATCAGTGCCACTCCTAATTAATTCGTTAATGAGTCATATCTTGAACTAAAGAATAATATAGCCATTAGAGAAACATATTTATCTTGTGCTGTGAGCTTAAATTTAATTAGATATAAATATAATCAAATATAAAAGAAAAATCTGTTTGGATTATATTTTAATAGTTTTACCAAATCCAAACACCAGAATAATTTAAACGCCATTAAAAAAATTAAAATGTTTGGCTTTTTGCTTAAAATTAGGGATTATTTTCATACGTACGCTAGATCCGTATGAATATTATATTTAGCCACATTAATTTCAAGATATTGACTGTCATAAGACAAAAAGTTTTCGCTAAATACGTTATAAAGATTAAAAAAAATATTATTTTGTTATTTTTGTAGTTTTAGATATTTCTTAAAGATAAAATATATTTGATGCAACAAATATACTTGCTCACAAGTTGAACTTTACCGGATTACGGAACATAACATAGCAATTTACTCATTTACAATATTTTTACCACCAATATTTAATCTGAACTTTCTAAGATTACTGGTTACATATTACAAATACTTAATGCTATAAAATAAATATCTTCCTGTTCTTTAAAAGGTAATTTATCTCTGGAAAAAGTAGAAGTTCCAATTTAACCGAGAATACTTTTTTTTACCATATTGAAAATCGATCCTTAACCACAAAGTTTAGAGACGGATGCACTACCAGCTTAAATAAATCGTTGTGCGATATTCTAATGGAGTAATTGTGGGTATATTTCCTCTAAAGTGGTACCTCCTCATCCTTATCTATTGGATTAATTCATACATTTTTTCTAGCCTAATTATTTTTAGTAACTATACCCATATTAGCGTGGATACTCATAGCTGTTTATGTATTTATGAATACTCCCGCAAATGTGGGTACATTTCCTTTAGCTACAACCATATTTTTGTTTATTTCCCCACCCCCTCTCAATACCCGTTTGGGCAATAGTCATATATAAATAAATATACACTCGTGTATGTATATATTATATATACACTCGTGTATATAATTTATCCATAATATATAATATACATCGTATGTGAATCTATCCCGATATATTAATATTTATATTTTATATACGTGTGGTGGGAAAAAACAAGGAAAATTATGAGGTTTGTGAGAGTAAGCATGTTCCGATACTGAGTGGTCTGAAGATACAAGATTGTAACGTTCACGTTGATTGAAGCATTCATTTCTACGTCTTCATTTAATGACAGAGGAAACGTATCGAGGGCACGGAATACTCGTAAAAGAAAGTTCCCATCCTCGCGTCAAACGAGCCCACTGTTCAATCAGACACAGAAGTAGGTTATCGCCTTCTAAGAGATGTAAATTAATCTAATCTCACAAAAAGGGTTGATGGTTTTACAAACAAGTGTTGATGTCGGTAATAATATTATAAAATAATATTGATGTAGCAATAGGAACGTTTTCTAAAGTATTAACAAATTGAATTACAGATTTTGCAAATGTGTTGATTTGTAATTGTGTCACGCACAGTACAGTGTATGGTATAAAATTGATCAATTCTTCCCAAAAAAATCTAGTAGACACATACTCGTCAGGAAGATAGGCAGCCAGAGATGACTAACTAATTAAATTTAACTTCGGAGCGCTATATTACAAGAATATTTGATTATATTTCAGCAGTCTATTTCTGAAATAGGATAGTTAGCCATGTTATTAAATTATTAGCAACATATCCTGTGAAGAACCATCTTATATCTTACTTTTGTTTGATTTTTATTAGAAATACAGATTCACAGCTTGGCTATTAGATTAGTTACGAAACGGACATAAAATTGATATCACATATAGGGTTTTAAAGATCAGCTTCGTTCAAATACTACACTGAAAACGTTTTATAAAATTTGGAACAGACACAAAAATACCTTCTATCACAGACCTCTGCTTGCAGTAGATCTAGCACAATGCCCATGTCAAAAACCTCTCTATTTTGATAACACTGCTCTGCTTATGACTCAGTTCCTTATTAATTAAAAAATATCCAGTTAAAGTATTAAAATTTCGGTTTCGATATGCACACGTTCGTGTAGCCTACAGGGACTACTATTTTTTTTATAATTTCATTACTTTGTGTGCAGTAGATAGTGTGCAATGCTCTTAATTTTATAAATATAAATACCAAAATAAAGTTATGTTTGAAGGTTTGATATTTTATATAATTTAGTTAAACTATATAATTTATACTCGTTTAACGAAGTTTTTAAAATGTCTAAGTGTGTTATAGGATATAAATAAGTATATTATTATGTTTAAATGCAATTTAATTATGACTTTAAACTATTACAAAACCGTGTTTGATCATTTCCATAACAATTCCAGTGGTAACATCCTGTTAATAGCAATTACAAAATGATTACAACTCTATTAAACGTAAAGATTTTGATGAACAGCAACTTGAATTGAACGCAGTTTACATAAACTGAATACAATAGAACGCAATGCTAGCCACGGGATTTGCTGCTATTTCTGTAACCCTACCACACATATTTTATATTTCAATGTTAATACCGTTAAGAAATATGATTTTATTTCAAAAAGATACCACCACTTATTCCAAGTTTTCATAATTTTAGCTCACTGTATTCCCAAATTTCGTTGCTGAAACCTTACCGATATCATCATGGTCAATATTCCTTCTCAATGAATTATGAATAAACAATCTTACTCATTGACGGATGTAATACTATACATACAATTTATACACAGACGCTATGAATAATTCCTTATATGAACAGAGTCTTACTACCCGTCTGGATAATTAATTACCATAGTAGGGTAGATACCGGCTTCAGTGGTAGAATGGTCTAGGGCGTCGATCTCGTAATAGACTGAACTACCGATGACGCTAATGGTTTTCCACTATCACGCCATGAAAGTTCGGGTACATTTGCTATAAATCCATCCTTTCTCATCCATAACACGTTAGCATTAGTACGTATGCGTATAACCCAAATAGGTAGTAAGCGTTGCACTATTTTTTTTAAAATGGGTTATCATATGTAAAGTTTCAACTTAAATAAAATGTACCCGAATTTTAGTGAAGAGAGGTTGGGACACCAATTAGAAAATAAAATCTCATTACAACTGCTCTGTAATAAAACCTTGACCTACCCCTAACGGGAAAACCAGTCGCCACATGCTTGCCACTCAGCCCCCCTCTCATAATCTAACAATGAAAAACAACGAAACCCTTATCTTTCTACAATTATCAAATTCTTATATGAAATAAATTATCTCTGTCCTCACTTTGATTCCCATTTTCTGACAAGTTCAGGGAGTGGACTTTATGATACGTCAATTATCTCAGACACAACTTCCCCACCAACCTTCCTCCTGCCATGAAATATGTATGAGTGGAGCGGTAGTGCTACCAACTTTACAGCTAAGGGTTGAAAAGGGATGAAGGGTAGAATAGGCTGCATAACATGTTGGGTGAGGGAGAAAGAGGGGCGGGAGGAAACGAGGTTGGATGCTCTTCCAACTTCCTGTGTGAAGTTAGTAGACGTCCAGAAGCACCATGGGGTGTCCAAAGGCGTCTAAAGGTGTCCAAAAGGCAACAAGGAGGTCTAAGGAACATTGATAGTTTGTAGATTAATATTATTTGCTGTTTTAGAGAAAATTACAATGATTTGATTCATATTGTGGTAAATTAATAGAACACTCTTTTTACTATGGTTGGTTATAGGCCAATGTATTATTTATTTCAAAAGTAAAAGATACACTCTGAAATTCACACGAAATATTTCACTTTTACTTAGATATATAAAATTAATAGATTTGTATAAATATGTTTGTCCCTTAAACAATATTACACACACAAATTAACTTAATACCGTAGAAAAGACACAGCACTCAGTCACACAATCTTAAATAATTCATCAATAATAAAAGGGATGCTCCTATGAAACCAACCATAAGTTGTTGGCTGCATTTAGATACGATCCTGGGACCCTTAGCTCACAAGAAAGAAGCACGGCTAATGGATCTAAGTAGTAAAAGATCAAATTTAGTTAATTATGCATATACTTTATAGGATTATCACTATCCTAATTTCCTAAAATAATGACTTGTCAAGTTTGTTACTTAAAAACTAGCAGAAAATATTGATACGTTTTGCAATGTTTACATATTATATCTACTATATACATCACGCCATAAATATAGTAAAACTACAAACAAATTAATGTTCAATATGTTAAAAGGATTAAATATAGATGAAGCAAAACGAAAATCCTATATTTAATATCGATGAATTCAACCCTTTTACCGAAACTTACAGTTTAAATATTTTCTAATGATTACCTATATTATTTAACTAGATTTATTGGACAACTGATCTTATTATATATAGTACCTATGTTTAGAACTATATTTTAATTCCTTTAATCAAAATTTTAGCTTTCACTGTGTAGTAATTAAAATATACAATTATAAATAATTTACTTAGTAAATCGAATTTTGCCCAATGGCTTGTAAATTTATATAAGATAGTATAGAAAAACTGTAAAGTAAGGGATATTTTGATAGGTGCAGGGTAAAGAGGGGTGAAGTCAAATTTTAGCTCAAATTGAGTTACTGACCCCATCAAGGTTAATTACATAAAATCAATTATTGTAACCATATTTAGCGAAATATAATAGCTAACAGTAAAGGCAATTAACCTATTTACTTTATACTAACACTTTTAGCCTAAATTATTTAATTTAGTTAAGTTATTCCTTACAAGTATTGAACTAAAGTACATTCACCACTTGAGTTTACTTGGACGACATCTCAAAAAGTTACTAGAATTGTCCCTAAGGTATCCTTACGCCAACAACTGACTGAAATCTCTCACTTTGTATAACTGTAATGAAAACATATGGTAATGTATGAATGTGATGGTTAACCACAGTAATTTAGGGCCAATATTATCTATATTTATTTGAGGTCAGGCACAAAGATTATTTATCATTTTATTCCACTTAAAAAGTTATTATTCGCAGCACTTTCACAAAAGGTCTAACAAATATAGTTTCGAAATGGCGACCGACGAGTGATTGATCATCACACAAACAATTTATTTACAATGGTGCACCCACGCAGTAGATAACATTTTTTATTCAGTTAAATATTTCAAAATACAATGAAATAATAATAAAAATTATTTACTATACATACAAAAATGATACGTATATTCTCTTTTCCATGTAAATTGATGCATATATTAAAAATCATTAATGTATGCACTATATTACACATTATAGATATTATTCCAAAACAAATAATAAGTACTTTTATTTATGTTTAAAATATTGTTTCGGATTTGATAAAAAGAGATTATTTAAATTAATGAAATAGTGTGAGAAAACTTAAGTTTACGTTATTATAAATGTAAAATATAACAGGTAATTTAAAACTTTCATTTATAACAAAACAATGATCTTTTACAAGAGTTGGCAACCCAAAACCTAAACATATGATTTACCAACTGTCATTCAGTAAAAAAGCTATTGTGAATATACTGACGGTGAAGTTTAAAAACATATAATTTTAGTATGCTTCGCTTGCTGCAGCATGATTTGGGGGAATTGACCGACCTTATTGTGAGATTTGGAACCAATAATGATAGCGAAAGGAATCCCTTCGTAAGGCAGTCGTAAGAGACATAAAAGTTATTTATTATTACTAAGAAATAACGCGTTCGTTCTTCAAATAATACGGTAAGTAGTTATAAAAAGGAATCTGTAGCAGTTTTAGAATATCTAAAAATTCGTAAAATCAGATACTATTAAACATTTAATATCGGTTTCACTTCATTGTAGAACTATAAGTAAAAAAATATCCTAATGGTTTAACTTAAATGTAGAATATAAAATTTCAATTTTCATCATTTTATGCTTAAAAGTAAATTAAAGTAACAAATTATGTTTATCTACATACACATTCTACTCCACACTGTAAACCCGTTTTTTGTGCACCAAGCTTTTTACACTAATATATCTATACCTTAAAAAAATATGCCACCCTAATTTAGTAGACAATGTGAAATGTTACGAAACATGGCTCTATTGAATGTTATAAATAACGGCTGCGTGAACAAATGAAAATGCCCATAAGTCGAAAAATATAACAAAACGAGTTGTGCAGCTATTTGATATGTCTTGAATTTATCTCCCCTAACGCCCGGATCTGTGGTTTAAAAACTAGCCTCATCATTCTATTCAAGGTTTTCATAATATATTTGGATTTTCCCCGGCTATTCATTTACCAATTAGTTGGATGATTATATGAGTTTTTAGACATGACAGTTTTTCTTTTGTTACACCTGTAGGAATGTGTCATAATTATTATTCTCAAAACACATATTGAACTTTACAGGTAATATTATCCGTCTGAACACTATTCTTGTAAATATTCCCTGTAAATTTTGTATTTCTAATTTCATTTATCAGAGAGGTATTTAACATGCACTATCTGACATGACTGATTATATCAGCACACGATTTATTAACTAGTTATATCTAGAACAGACACAACTTCCATTTCTCAACCATTAACTCATAACTGTGAAAGGGTAGACCCACATTTCATCAATGATACATTTTTCGACCATTCCGGGAATTGAACCCTGGGCCCATAGATCAGTAGATAGACACGCTACTGACTGAGCTAAGGTATCTGTCTACTTGTAAAGCTCAATATGTGTTTTGAGAAGAGTAAAGATTAGTCAATTACTGTTTTTAATAAAATGCATCAATATTAAGTATAAGAAAAAAACACTTGTCTACCTAGACACTTACGAACAAAGATTTGAAACACATCCTTCTACTTTTACATTTTTAGAGCAAATGTTTCGCTACGAGTGAATATAAAGTCTGATCTTTAAAGGAAGAACAGTAGAATTCACCAATATTGTTTGGAAGTTACTAAAATGTAACTTTATAGAAATATGTTTTATTTGGTTGACTTATTATATAGTATACATAATTTATAACTCTTTGCACTATTGTATCTCATGTTGACACAGTGACGTAAATGAAAATATTTCAATTGTTTTACATTATTGGACCAATTAATTTATTATGTAAAGACAAACTATTAAGTAATCCATAAAGAAATACTATTATAAGTTAGAGCTTTGTAGATGGAAAGTATATCAATAAAATAAAACGTTTCTATAATATCAAATTTTAGTTACTTCCAATAAATTTTGCTGATTTCTACTCTTCTTCCTATATAAATAAGATTTTACTCTTACTTAGTTTAGCAATTTTCAATCATCTGTCAACATATTTTGTTTCTTCAAGATTTCCGAATAAAGAATACACATTTGTCTTCTTTTACATTTTCAGTTTAACGGACAAAAGACAAGCGGTTATTTTGAACGCTTCTCTCTCGTAGACCGTGTTTTCATCCACCAATCAGGAACGCACTGGAGGCGCCAAAAACAAAGTTAGGAGGAGTTTTTTTTTACGAAGATGTAGATGTTCGAAAAGCGGTAGTGTAAACAAATCTGAATATGAAATAATTACAAATGCCAAATATGACCCTGCCTTATAATATGAATACATTATTGAAATAATAAATTAGAATATAATTTACGTTAAACGGCTCATTTTATATTTAAAATGTGTGGAAAAATTATATCATTTAGAATTGGAGATTAGAGAAAATTCACCAATATTTGCCTGAAAAGATAAAATAAGTCCACTAATGAAGCGGCTCGTAGCACGTACTGTACGTGTGGAATTTGAACACAAAACAAAATCTAAAGATTTAACTGACTCTACAAGTTTGATCAACTAGCCCTAATTGGGTAAACATATTATTGTTCTTTTCGGCATTATCATATATCAATTAGGTTGTTGATAAATATGAATAACTAGCAGAAGTAACCGGCTTTGTCCGGGATAAAAATTTGCTTTACTTCAAACGCACACAAAAAAAACTCTTAATTTTATTGATTCCGACCTGGTTTTTAATTAATACAAAATAAACAAAATGATAAAATTCCGATTTTGAGGGTGCACACATTCATGCACATGGGCTACTAATTTTAAAATCTCGGACCTCTGCGTGCGTGAATTGCTCATGACAGACAAACAAACAAATTCCTCATTTTATTAATTTAGATGGCTTAGAATTCCTGAAGGAGAATCTTTAGTTGTAAGTGAAAGATGGTGGGTAAGGAAGGGGTATATATGCATTTATACATAGTTTAACAAAATAAATATAAACCTCTCCACCATCTCCTTTCCTCCTAACTCCTCTTTCCCTCTACCTTGGCCCACTCCTCTTCACGCTCCTCTACACCTCTCCTTACTCAATTTATAACCCTACAAGAACATAGAAACAAAATTCACCCAGCACAAGTAATACAATTTACTATAAGGGCTAAAGATAGAGAAGGTTACTTGGTAAAAATTCACCCTCATTGACGTGGAAGAGAAAGTTAAACCAAAGTGATATTTCACATTTGAGAAACCACCTCCATCTCAATCAGTTAGATTAATACCACTAAACTCTCTCTCACTAGAAATCCAATTTATCACGAGATCTAAACTTTAGAAGCCGCATTTCTCACTTTTAAAAACTACTTCATTTTTAAATCACAGTGCAAATTTAAAATTTAAATTCTAAATTTTTATCAAAGTTTTAAAGGAAAAATTTACTAAAAAAAAAAATATCTTGAGTTTTCATCGGATCATCATGAAATAGAATTACTTAAGGAAAATAGATTTATAGACACGGAAATGAAATGTAAATTAGATTAGTTTTCTAAAGATAACAAAGAAAATTACTTTGTGTTAAAATAATCTGTTTAACTGATATCCAATAACCCATGAGGTTTAAATATATTAAGTCCTTTGTATGATTAGAATAAGGTGAGATATATATACATATATAATCCTTTTAGTATAGAGTCTTACTACCCGTTCGGGCTACACACTTATGTACCAATTACTCTAATCGTTTTAGGGATTAGGGAGGTTAGAATTTTATAAGAAGTATACCCGCATTTTCATGGAGGGAAAGTGGAAAGCCATTTTGAAAAAAAACACCCTCAATACACCCAACTAAGATTCCCCGCCATCGGCAGTCTACCATGTTAATATAGAATAATACCAGGGGAAAAAAAGAAGTAATTTAACGTCAGTTATAAGTGAGATTTATTAGATGAAAATCGGAAAAATTCAAAGGTTACTTTTACCGAAACATTATGTATAGTGAAACAAAATATTTAATGACAAATATTACAATGCATCAAGAGTTCCGTGAGCTAACATAATTAATGTTTTAACATCCAATTATATAGATGCTTTACTTGCATAAGTTTGTTTATCTGATTTGAATTGAAGCTTAATTTGACTACTCTAGTATTTACTGTCCAGACCAATTAAGTGTTGTGTTTAGATTTCGATTGGAAGAACCAATTATTTAAGTTAAATGAGGTAATAGTATTTCCAAATAAATTTCTAAATATATTTTTTTTGGTAATGAACATCTAAACTGAAACACCACTGAAAAGTGAACTGTTGATGAAAACTGACAGCGATTAGAACTGGATGTCAAGACCACGCATATGCTTCTTCATTTGTTTCAGCTGAACTTATCATGGTCATATCAGAACCTCCATTTTAACAAGTATAGAAACCTAATAGTGGAAACAAAGCATTTAAATTGCTAATTAATTCAGCATTTATTTATCATTGCACGATCAGAAAGTAAATGTTTGTTTTTACTTTCTCATATCAAGAAAAAGAAAATGTAATCGTAAAAATTCTCAACCTCAAGTTTATGATGAGCCTTTACGTTTTATGTGTGTCCAAATCCAAAATTGCAAGCCTGCAGTCTTTTTGTCGTAAAATGCTTAAATCTTTCAAAAATACATCACATTCCAATGCTCGCATTCAGGCTGAAGGTGGTCATTTTGTGCACTTTCTATATTGTTAAACAGATCCATATTATTGTAGTACAAACATGATTATAACTTTGAAACAAGATCAAATGGAACAAGTGTTTATATTATGGAATTTTTTGTCTTCTGTACTCTGCTGAAGTGGGTCTCATATATATATACTATATACATACACATACTTGAAACTTTAAATGATGCCTTCCCACAATTATTATTGAAGCTTTACCAACTAATTTTAGTAGTAAAAATAAAAGTTTATGCACCCAGGATTAACCAAAAATAAATAAATTTCAAAAACACTCCAAGGAGAAGCTTCAATTTCATGAAACGACCATTTCTTTTGACAGACATTTCTTAAGTTTTACCAAATCGATTTTAATTTTGGAAAGTACTCTTAACTAGAGTATCATCACAACCAAAGTTAACATTTTTTAATGGCCAAATCACAATTAATGTATAATTAACGTTAGTCGATGAATGCGTGGACACTATTAATACAGGATTCCTGATGTCATAAAGAATGTTTGAGGTTTTTGGAAAGAAAATAGTTACCTGTAGTTTTACACATAAAATATCACAAAACGTCTAAATTTACACTGAGATTTATTTCAAACTCAATGACTTGTACAAGAAGGAAGGTTGATCTAATTGATTCTTTGCCCGGGTATGAGTTTTACATAGATTTTATGATTCATTTATATAATTTAATTCGAATCAAATCGAATATACAGAAAGAATTGGACTTTTATTATATCTATAATAACCATTAAAGTATCTGAATACTTTAAGGCATGGTTTAGATTCCCTGTTAGGTTTATTAAGGGTGGTTTCTCCTAGATGGTTTACCATTCTCCTGCTATGTAAATGCGGGTATATTACCTCCAAAGTACTTCTTTTCCCCATACCTACCCCATTAAAGTAATTATCATGTATGAGTATATACTTTACAGGTAGTAAGAAGCGTTCTACTACACGAGCAAGCCATCTACACATTTAATCCTACAAATCGGATAAGGATGAGTAATGTAGAATTTAGATGAGACGTACCCATAAATTATTGTGTGGAAGGAGAATGAAAAAACTTTGTAAACCTAGCCAGGATTCCAACCTCAACTTCCTTTCTCACTAGAAATACATATCATATGGACTTGGCATTTAGTCTGCGTGCCCACCAACGCGTGTGATGACGCATTTGACCCATTTACCTCACTAAAGTTTTAAAAGTATGGAACATGTTCATAAAAAAAAACTGTCGTCGGGCGCTCAACGGTGTGATTGGCCGACGACCGACAGCGTAATCGATTGTCTGTACCACGCCTGATGGCCTTCTTTCGATCATTACGCGCGCTATTGACATACCAAGAAATCAATTTGTTCA
Source organism: Timema bartmani (assembly GCA_902151455.1). Taxonomy (NCBI): domain Eukaryota; kingdom Metazoa; phylum Arthropoda; class Insecta; order Phasmatodea; family Timematidae; genus Timema; species Timema bartmani. The sequence continues at coordinate 137,671 of CABFWB010000411.1, read as the reverse complement.
AATGTCACCTTTATTTACTGTTCCACTCTAAGGTTTGTTTGGCCATCGTTTCGTTGAAACTCGCAACAGAAGAGGGAGCGGGTACCTCACGATGTGGGCACGATCGGTAAAGGCATTAGCAGGCATGTCAACCTTGCAAACAACGCGCTGGATTCGACCCAGCCCATGGTTTCGGGTGACCCTCAGACTTTATGATGAATCAACGTACTGTGTGACCCATTTACCTTTTTCCATCATACTTGTAGAAATAGATCGGTTTGGAATGTTATAACATAGCATTAAATTCAAAAACCTTTCATAGATGACCAATTTTCTAAGGAGTGTCTTGCATGGAAGGAGAGTGAAAAAATATTTAAGAAAAACTACCCTTAGTTGATTTAATCTGGATTTAAACCCAGATCTCTGCTTCATCAGCAGGTCATTCTAACACAAGAGTGACACCCCACGCCATTCACTCTGACAAAAATCCCAATAGAATCAGTTTATATTTAATTTTCCACTTTGTGTGAGAGTAGGTGAGTTACCAAGAAAAAATAAAAATAGGCTGTTCGAAAACAAGGTGCTAGAAGAAGACGATATTAGGTTCAAAAATGGATGAGGCTATTGGTGAATGGAGATGGTTACATAATGATGAGTCTCATACTTTACCGCACTTCACTTTACTAACCTTCCCAGATATCCTCATATTCACACTAATAGAGTGTAGATGAGGATTATAGGATTAAAAGGAAATATAAACTGATTAACATGGAAGGTGAGGAGGAAACAATTTATGAAAAATGTCACTTATTACACCCATTTGGGATTCGAATCCTGATATTCCTCTCATCGGTGAATCAAGCCAGATGGGACTAACTGACGTATTTTTCGAATGTCTAGAGTTGAGTGCAGTTTGGAGCTCTCAATAATAATTATAATAATAACTACATTCACATTAATCTCTTAGATTGTTTGCAAAAACATAAATAATTTAATAGTTGGATTGAAAACAAAATGTGATTAGTCAAGTATTGTTAGATTCCTAACAGTATTAATGGTGAATTTTCTCATGCATTATTTAATACACTTCCACGTCCGACCCCACTTTAACAAATTAATAGTGCAGACAGAGGGATTGAACCACTAACTCATTACTTAGCTATAGATTTTCCGAGTAAACATAGATAAATTATAAAATAAATCCATTGTCTCAAGAGAGAGTGCAAACCTTTTAAAAGATTGTGTTTTATTAAATTGAGAGCTTTAAAATAAGGTCAATGGAAGTAGATTGCCATTGATTTAACTTTCTAATAAAAGGAGTATAAAGCTACGACAAGGAAAAGGAATCTACTTTTTACAATTTTTATGTTAAAATATGTCGAATCTACGAGATTATTTATTTAAAATTTGTTAAATATATTGGTACATATCTAATTAATTCCATGCAAAATTTAATGAAAATGTTTAAATTATTTGTGTATACATGCTAATAAGAGAACGAGTGGGTTTTAGAACGTATACCCAAATCATCGATTCCACAAAATTTATCACTTTAGAAAAATTCAGTTTGACATAAAAAAAAGCTATTTTTTTAAATTCTTTAAAAATTTTGGTTGCCTAAAATAGAATAGTAAAATTGAACTAACATAAAACTTAATTTAATAGAAAACACAAACAAAAATGTATCAGTAATAATGAAAATTATTTATTTTAAAATAAAAGGTAGCTATTATAGTTAAACCTATCTTTCGAAAAGTTTAAAACCACTCATTCCTTTCAAAATATACAATTCGACAACGTTGTTTACTAAAGTTTTGAAAATAATCTTAAGATAAATGTGCCGTGTTAGTTGCCACCCTGCAGAAAAACGTGTTAGTAGCCACCCTGTGGTGGCTAGGAAGAGAATGTTTACTATTTCCATGTTTTCGTGTGGCTAGGAAGAGAATGTGTACTATTTACAACGTATGTAGATGGTATACAGCTCTGGCGTACCTCCCAGTTGATAAGTTTAGGTTAGGTTAGGTTAGGTTAGGTTAGTTTAGGTTAGGTTAAGTTAGGTTAGACACCTGCTAGCCTATATAGAGAAATTTAAATAAAAGAGAAGACATCAAATGTGTAGATAGTACACATTCTCTTCCTAGCCCTCGTCTTGAGGTAAGGTGGCTACTTGCACGGGTGGAAACTAACACGTTTTTCTGCAGGGTGGAAACTAACACGGTGGCTACTTACACGTAATCAAGATAATAGGGTTTAAAAATATTTAAAAATTAGTCACAATAAAATGTAGATATTTTAAAAAATTATTCTATAATGATAAAAGAGCACTTTCAATTATATAAAGTAAAAATATATTAGCATACCTACGTGTAGAGGCCTATACCTTGATTTTCTTACAAATATACATTTATAGCACCTTTTATAAAAAAAATTGTGGACAATATTGATAATGTTTTACTATTATCTTTATTTTATTGGTTTTTATAATATCTACCAAAAGTGACAGCTGTATATCACACGACTTAATGTATGAATATATGAAAGTAGATCTAGTAATTTTTTATAGCTGTCATGTATGTCAATTTGTAAGAAAATTGGGGTATACATAAGGTATGAACGTTATAAGAGTACACGCACAATTGGTCATGTGGACTATATCATATATGTCAAGTTTCTCTAGCCTGTTTTGCCGTTGATGGAAATGTCCACTTTCATCCCGTCCTCTTGAACTGAGTGCTAAAGATTTCTTGTCATATATATTCTTGTGCATTTCCTCTCAATTATACTCACCTTATCTTTGTGAATAGACCAGGTGAGTAGAAATCAAGGTGGAAGGATCAACAAACAAAACATTTGAAGGATGCTTTATCAATCTTTACTTTCCCTCGACCCCTCGGAGACAAAGTATTGTCATAATAAAAAAATTGAACTAGAGATTTTGATAAATGTTGACGTTTTATGACCCCCTGAAACCGAAATAATGGTTTTAGCAATGCCGTCTGTCTGAACCTCGGGATAGAGCCGGAATTATTTTACCAATTGGGTCAAAACTTGATATTTATAGTTTTAATAAGATTCTCCCCAAGGGTTTTTTGGAATTAAATATCTAATTCCAAAATTAATAGTTCAAACAAGATGGCAATTCTAATTTTCCCGTGAAAATGACTTTGGGGGATATTTACATGGGGGAAATTTTCCAATTTTCATTTATCCACACCTATTTGAGATACAAAATAACTTATCGTTTTAAAGTTGTAGTTCTATTAAAGATAAAAATCTTTTATTTGAAATATATTTTCATAAAAACCAATAATTTCTTAGCTATAAGTATATATATATACTTTTTAATTCAGGTCTTTGAAAATGAATTTGATTATTACATTCTTTGTTGGACAAAGATGTTTCTATTTTCTCAATTTTTCTGTAACATTGTTCCTAGTTCCTAATGCTATGGATTAAGTAACAGTGTATATTATTTCATTAGATAATATTTAGTGTAATGTTTCTACAACAATGTATAGACCTATTACTTCGTTTAACAAATTTTACGAGTTTTTGGCTAGTGTCTATTTTAAGATAAAAGTGTGGAAGAGTCTGTGTGGTACACCTTACCATTTATTTGTTCTAACAATACTTTGGATAAACAATTATATTTTTCTCCCATTTTAAAGTGTAGAGGCCAAATTATTTAACACATTTAATTTTTATAAACACCCTAAACTTATTTCTATAAAGTATTCCCCTCACACCCGTTAACTTAAGTAGATCCTACACAAAGTGGAAGAGTATTGACATACATTATTAAACGTTGTCACGGGCAACCGCTCTAAAATACCTCCATGCACTCGAGCCATACCCTCTCTCCCCCCCCCCCCCTTTCCCCNAAGTGTAAAAGAGGAAGACAAAAAACCCCCATGCCCTCGGGCAATGCCCGTTGTTCCCTCCCCCCCCTTTACCCTTACCATCTAATGGACGAGGTGAGGGGGTGATGACTGTGAAGGGGGAGATATCGAGGTTTTCGCTGTGCCAACATTGGTTCAGTGGACGCTTGTACTTGATGTCAGAATTAATGGTGACCATGTAACCACCACCCATACACTACATTGTTTGTTTTTATCTCTTTCGCTTTTTCTCTTTGCCACTATTTGGACCTCTTTCTTTTTATTTTACAAAGAAATACCACGAAATTCCTTTCATTGGCGTTTCCAATCAGGAAACAAAGCTGATCAGGTTAGAAATTACTCTAGTAGACTGCGTAATCCGATGTAAACCCACATAACAAAAGAAGGGTGAAAGAGAACAAACAAGTTTTTTTTTTCACTTTATCTAATTTCGTTTTGTGTTCTTTACTGTGATTAAGGTGGGATGACCCGCTTTGGTGTCCGCATGGTATGAGGCGCTACCCACGCAATATACTGAACCACTGAAGACGGGGATCTTGGGGTACGGGGATCGAGGCACCAGTCGGGTGCACTGATTGATTTTCCACTCTTCTTCCACGCAAATTTGGATGCATTTCATCTAAATTAAAACTTTATAATTCTTAACACATTATTGCATTTAGTACATAGGCGTATAGCCCGAACGGGTGGTATTAAGTGGTGCTAAAAAAAAATAATGTGTGATGGAAGTGAGCTCGATATAAGCTCAGTATTTTGGTATTTTGATGACAAAAACCTTTTGGTCCAATTAAATAATATTTTGCTTTAATAGATATATATAGTATAATTTTCTACACATTCTCTTCTCAAGAGTTCTTAATTATCTGCTACGGGCATCACGGACTTTTATTAGGACCTTTTATTTAAAATGTTTCTGTTCAAATGCTATTATGCTCATAATAATAATTCGATAATTGTTGATATTAGTCGTACTATGTGTAGGAAATTGAACTAAATATATCTACTGAATAAATATTTATTTATTTAGTTCAAAAATTTATTTTATTATAAAATTGTCAAAAATAACTGATGGACGAAAGCAATGCTATAGATTTAAATATAATATATGAAAGACATGGATGGACTCTTCCACTCATTCTTCACTTGACCAAAGACACGCTAGTTGTTATATTGAAAGGATGATTATTGGGCTATAGTCAAAGGCAGGTTTTTTTGTTATTGGCGATAAACGCGAATTGTTTTTCTGTAGCTTCAAAATCTATATTTACACGTTTCACAATGTTTATGAAGTGATCCAACATATTTTCAAATCGCGAATTTTCGCGAAATTTGGCTATTCTCGCGATTAACGCGAAAAATTAAATATTTTTTTTCACACTTTAATATTTCAATAGTCGGATTTGAAGTTTTAAAAACAATATTTTATTGAATAAACATTCCTTCACAGCGTAAAATTTGCCGCCATTTTATTTTCACAGAAGTCTCACAAGCCTTAAAAATGTGTCTGGATCTTATATTTTGCGCATGTGTAGTTTTAAAACTGAAACAAGACTGGAAAGAAACGTGTTTTTCACTTCAAAGTTTAAAAAAAAA
>CABFWB010000411.1:105749-124972 GCA_902151455.1 Timema bartmani | reverse complement strand
ACAGACAGACAGACAGACAGACAGACGGAAATTCAAAAACCACTTTTTCGGATTCATGGAGTCATGAAACGTCAAGATTCATCAAAATTTCGAGTTCGATTTTTTTGACGATCACCATACTTTTTCTACCTGTAAGATAGAGAGAAAGTAAAAATCAGTGTTGTTTTTCAGATCGCGCATAGGGCCTAAAGTTTGCCAAAATTACTGAAAAATGGCTGTTTTACAATTTTTATCGACTTTTTACCACTATGCTAAAAAGAACATTTAATGTTTTTATATAATATTTGTAATCATAAACCTACAGTTTCAGTAGCAAAGGGGATACACTTTGATGGTAGAAAAGATAATACTATTGTTCAAGAAAAGATAGGAGCCAAAATGTACTGGTTACGATGGTACAGCCACAAACACTGGATGGAAAAATGGTGTGATTCACTATATGGAGGTCAAAATTCAGCAACCAATGCATTAGTTCATTTGATTACCTCACTTTCATGAGATCCCCTGCAGAAATTTGTTTGAAAATTTAGACGGTAATTTGACAAGCCCAGCGTCATTCTTTGGGGAAATCAGCAAGCAACTACCTGGCTGCGAGAAATTACCTCTTGTTAATTTTGAAGCAATCGAATTTGAATAAATTAATGTAACAAAAACTAAACCAAGCAATGACCAACAGTATTTAATGGACATTGTCCATGCAGTCCAGACAGGAGAGTGTGCACTAGATCTTGCTGTAAGAGATCCAGGATCTCTAAGTCATTCCCAATGTTTGACATATGCAAACCGAGTCCTATGATTGTTTATTTCCCAAACTAATCTCTCTAATGAACTTAAGATACTCTCCAGTTACATTGTGAAAACGTATGCTCCAGTTTAGTTTGGCATTAAGAGGTATCATTCTGTGAAATATGGACTTAAGCACATATTTAAAGTTGTTTAAACAAGACATTTGCCCAAAGTTCTATTGAAAATCATAGGTCCAGTGATTCAAAGGAACGCTTTCTTCACTCATACTGAAAATATGTTATTGGCTATGGTAGTGGATTATAGGATACACGCAAGGGAAGTAGCCTATAGGAGAGTATTGAAAGCTAGAAATCAACCATCAAAAGGGAAATCTGTGAGGACTTTTCTCCCACCCTTAATAAACGCTGAAGCCTCAGACTACATATACTTTATTGAATGGACAAAATGTAAACTGTCCTCTCCACCAATGATGGAAAGTTTGCCAACAGAAAGAACGTTGTTATTTATAGAGAGTAAAGCTTTACCTCAATTTGAATTTATAAACTTTCCCCCTCACACACAAGCGGTGGAAAGATGTGTAAAACTTGTAACAGAAACTGCTGGAAAAGTGGGTGGACAAGACATCATAGATGGGTATATAAGAACAACTTTGCTCTCAAGATCTGCAATGCTAAAATTCGGCCAAAAATCAGATTTCAAGGCCATGTCTAAGATTGATCAATGATGAGAACATGCATCGTCAATTTTTAATAACCCCATTTTGAATGGTTGGGGGGTTGGGGAGGGCGTGGGGGAGCTCGAAGTGCAGCCTCCTCCACGTGGGGAGTTCTGGGTTGTTACAGTAATTTATTTGCGAAACAAGCAAAGAGATGCACATGCGAACCAACCATGTAAAGTATATTTATTTTTTGTATTTGTCTCATTATTATGTGGCTAGAAATAAACGAAAAATAATGAAAAATAAATGAAAATAATGGAAAATTTGTGGTTTTTAAGTAGATTTTTAAGCTTTAGGCCCTATGCGCGATCTGAAAACAGCACCAATATACTTTTAAATCATAATTCCCAAATTTAGGATTAAAAGTGCAACTTTTCCGTGCTACTAGAATTTGAAAGTCGTAACTGATATTTTTCAGCCCACCCTAAAGTCCATCGATGTGGGTCAAGATCTATAAATATTTTTGAATTTAGGTGTGCAAATAGCCTCGCTTATTTTTTATATTAATTTGAAAATTTTACCGTCAAAATGTACGATATTTTTTGATATTATGTATATTTGTATTTATCTATTTTTTTTCAGATTGCTGCGAATTGTTTACTGCTGTTGACAGCAAACTTGCTCGGACTCACGTCTTACTATCTGGCTGATAAACAACAGAGGAGGGCCTTTTTGGAGACAAGGCAGTCTCTAGAGATGAAACTCGTCATAGAAGAGCAATCAGCTGAGCAGGTAATTACGCTGATATAGAAAACAACATCAAATCAAAAAAACCTAGACGTAAAATTTCTATATAGAAAAAATAATGACACATTAGTGACACCAGTTTTAGAATTACAAACTTTCGTGAGCCAACAAGCTCTATTGAACATGCAATGGGGTGAATATTTGCATAAAATAGTTTTTAACTACTATATATATTTAATATTATATATATTATTATAATGAAGGCTGTACGTCTGTCATGAGCTTTGCGCAATATATATCGCACGCAGAGGCCTATGATTATGTGTCCCTGGAAACTAGAATGTTAAAATTTTGATTGGATTTACTGTTTAGCCTTTCCAGCCTCTTTTAACCGTTTTAGATTTGTTTACCATTTTTTATCCTTTTTGCACTATTTAACCGTTTTGACCTTTCTAGCCTTTTTGCCCTTTTTCCACTTTTTGCACCTACTTACCCTCTTTGACCTTTATATCCTTTTTTCCCTTAGACCAATTATAACATTTTTACCCTTTTCAGCCCTTCTATACCATTTACCCTTTTCTCTTCATACAATTTTTTTTATATAGATTTACTTTTGGCCCTTTTTACTCTTTATGCGTTTTTACCATTTTTCCTCCTTTTTCCCTCTTGTTTGTCTTCTTTCAAATATTTGCCCTTTTACCCCTATTACCCTTATTGCCCTTTAGCCCTTTCTTAGCTTTTCAGTAGTGTTAATCCTAATTAGCCTATTATCCTTTTTACTTATCTCTTTTTTTTAATTATTAGATCTACTTTTTACTATTTTTGCACTTTTTTACACCTTTTTAAACTTTTATCTTTTTTAATCTAAAATATTTCTCCCGGACAAAACCAGGTACTTCGTGCTAGTTGAATATGAATGTACAAAAACTGATATATTTATCCTAACGAGGCGTGTGCGAGAGGTGTACTTGTTTCCGGTTTCTGTCGATGGCGGCATTGAGGTCCAAATCGATGCGAGTCATTTCCAGGAGCAAGGAGATTGACAGTTACAGTTCATTTCGAAATTATGTTTCTATTCCTACCATATATAATGCGCCTTTTCTTTTCCCCCCTTTATTAAAATTATATATACATATTTTTTTTTACACTTCCCCATATTTTCATGATTTTCTATCTTCAAATAATTAAGTAAATTTTCACACTTCAAAAAGTTTCACGATATACAACTTTGGAACCACTGCCCTAATTAATCGTGTACAACACACTCCTTTCAACGCAACTTGGCCACCTTTGGATCCTCTGGTTGGACGGGTCAATACTTCACGGTCAGATTGAATTCTGGCTTCTGCCATTTTCCCGTCAGCCCCAGGGAGAAGGAACGGTAGGTATCCTCTGTGACACCCAATCCTAAGAAAAGAAAATCCTATCACACAATAATCCCACCCCAATCCAACCTTACCCCACGCCATTACCCGACCTTTGCAACCACATCCAGAAATAACCCCTTTACCCCTCAAACCAGAAAAAATATCCTACCTACCCTTAAGCCATATACGCTCTCATTTTATAATCATCAAAGTAACCTACTATAAAGTATAAATTAAATTTTTAGCAATGTAACGGAAGGTTTTGAATTGCGTGGAAAAAAATCATGAAACCTCCAAATTATGTTCATGTTTAGTTTAATACTTAAATCTGTTTTATTATGTTGACTTATTAAATATATTATATTTAATTCAGAAAATTCGTTTGGATTGTAAGTAAACATGTTTTAACTAACACTATTTACTTTATTCACAATTAATTAACCGTTCTCGTTTTAAAAAAACTGGCCATCGTGGGTTGAGGATTCAATTGTGACCCTTGGAACTTAACAGGTCATTGTCTCTCATTTTCATTTCTACTGTTTCATTTTATTGTAATTACCTTCATATCACGAGGATAGGGGCTTGCGATTAAAATTTGTAAATCAAAAAGTGAAACCAGACTAAACACTCCCATCTGGCAAGACACTTCTGTCAAGCAGATTCAAAATAAGGTAAGAGCAAAAAATAAAAAAGTAATTCATTGACAGCAATAACGAACAAGGACTTATTTGATTTTAATTTAGAACTAACTAAGCATACAGTGTTAATGAACAGTTAACGAAGAGGCCACAAATGGGTGCCGAAACATTTAATAGAATAAAATGATTTGATCAGCAATGAACAAAAATATTTTTAAAAAATTGTCCTTTAAACTCTATAGGTTGTCTTCACTAACATTTATTTTTATTTGTTGAATGCCTTATCCTTATCACGAGAAGAAGAAAAAGTTAATTTCCTAAAAAATGCATTGCATTTCTCTAGTTTCTATATAAGCAGAGTGTTAATATTTTATTATCATAAAGCAATATATTGAAATAAATTTACTAATAAAAACAGGGTTTTCATTGAATTTTGTGACCAGAAAGTTGTCGCCTTACCTCACTCGCTTTGCCTAGGAATACGGCTACGGAGCGTTGCTATAATAAGAATTCACCTGATCGTTGAGCTTCGGGTGCTAGCTATAAGTCTCCTTTACTCCCTTTATTTTGATAAGATAAGAAAAAAAAACTACCTTGAGTTAACTTCCTAAATTTGGGTGGCTAGAAAGGTGAGTCAATGTTCGTGTTTTTATAGTCAGTCTTGATAGCAAAATACATTTTTATCCTAAATAAATTAAGCATTGTTTCAGTAGATACATTTTATATAATTTCCTACATATATTTATTATAACATTAATAATTTAGTAATTTAATAAGGCTTTTTATATTATTTTAAAATGTTTCTCTTCAAATTACTCTGTGCTTATGTCAAATATTCAAGAACTGTTTATATCAACATTTGAATAAAATTTAAATAAATTTATCTACTAAAGCAATATTTTATTTATTTTGCCCAAAAAGGTTTTTTGCTACAAAAATCGGAACATTCTTAAGTTTACTTACGTTTACTTCCATCTAACCTTAAAGTTGTGCAGAAATTATATTACTATTATTATTTAACTCATATTTTTTTAATCTACTCTTTGTTTCAGCATTACGACTAAAAAAATAGGCTAATACCAAAATAGATAACACACCTAATAATCCCTAGGTCGAAATTTCAACCAGAAATAATTATAGGTTTTAGCGAGAATCAAAGCCGAGACCCCTAAATAAGTAGACATATGCCCTACTAATAGGGCGAAGCGTCGTCAAAAGGAAGGCAGATCTACTTGCCACGTAGATCTTTGACGTCAGCTGATGTTGATTGGCTCACTATTCTATAACTCGTTGACGTCACACAGTGGGAGTACAAAGCGAGATTACTTTGATTGTGTAGGATGTCCAACGCAGATATTGAATAGGATCTTATATTCAAAAAAGGAATAGATTTTTTAAACAATTATTCCTGGAGCTTTACCCAACTAATTGTAATCATTTGTTTTTTTAAATGATAGATTCTGCATCGAAGATGTGCCAAAATATTTCAGATTTCAAAAGTTTACAACGGGGAAGCCGCAATTTTCAAAAATAATAATACATTTTGAAGTAAATTTCTCTACTTCTTTCAAACTGATTTAAATTTTCTTCTTTTTGAAATTAAAATGGTTAAGTCAAGGTTTATCATTTAAAAGTTTAGACATTTTCAATAGCAAAGTCGTATTTAAAAAAAATCTTTCCCAAAGTCTTACAGATATGATTTTTAAAAAATGTTTTAATGAAAGCTTGTTTTGTAATAATAATGTCGTATTTTGTCTACATCAATCTGTAGCTCAGTTGGCGGAAATATTAGCCAGGACTCAGGGGAAACCCGAACAGTACAATATATCCTTTCGTGGAGGCTATTCTTGTGTCCCGATGAGATGAGGGGATGATGATAGTGGATACACATGGTGTGAAACCAATGAGGATATTAACCTAACTTAAGACTAATCAACAAAATCCTGGTGACCATGGGAATTATTCCCCTTGCGAGAAAATTCTCCCTGTATCAGCCGGGAATCAAGCCCAGGAGCTAGGCCCCCTGATCACTATACCACAAGACCAGTTATCTTGTCAATTGAAGACATGAAGGATGATGCATATATATTTTCGTAATCCCAATATAGAATTTCTAAATTCTAAGGACTAAATTTGGAAGCTGTAATTGAAAAATTAACGTATGATACGTCAACTGTAAAACTAGATTATTATTACGTATTAATTACTTGTTGGTAACGCTTTAATCCAAGGAGAAGGGATTAGACATTTAGAGAAAGAGCATCTATATTAACGTGGAGAAAAGGTTGGGAAACCACAGCCATAAATTACATGTGAAAATCAACCCACAATGCACTTGTGCCAAGATTCTACCCTCAATGCACCCGTTACTCGCAACAATCCAAGGCTGACGCCTTGGACCACGTTACCACAGGTGTGGAATTCTCCTTATATATTGAAAAACTGTTAGGGATCCATGGTTGGAAGGGTGGTATCTGACAACTAGGAAAAAAGTAATCACATCCATTCGCCAAACCATATGATCCAAAAGACCATACCATAAGTTGATTTGTTTTTAATTATTAGCCGTTTTCACATTTTTAAAACACGAACTTGTGATAATAACTGTTTGGATGTTTCTTTTTTGTGAAAGCAGCGTCTGTTGTTCACCTGAAAAAATGCATTTCAAACGAGAGCTTCTAAAATTCGGAGTGCTATTTTGAAATCAAGATGGTGAACCAACAGGAACAAGGGCGTTTGATGATGACATACCAACAGTCTCATGGCTCTGTTCTTGCACTGTTTACAAATTATTATTTTTTTTCTAACAAATATTTTGTATGGTTCTCTTAATAAGTTAAAAAAAACATTTATTTATTTTGGTAGCCAGTTACAGCAAGATAACAATGTGAATATAATAGTTTTATAATTTATTATATAACGTACTATAATATTTCTTATTGCCACAACCACAATACAAAAAACATAATGACGTCGCTACCCCCCACTCATTATTTATATGCCAATTCGTCAAGATGGCCTAATAAAGGGTGGGAGTTGTCGGGTAGGAGCATTTAAAATAGTCAATTTCGTTTAGTTAATGGATTTGTCGACTAAAATAAATAATGTGATATAAATCAGTGGTTCTTAATCTTTTACTATACGTGGCCCCCTAAATATCCCATAACGTTTTCGTGGCCCCCTAGTTTTTACTAACATATTAATCATTAAGATTTATTCTAAAATAGTGGCTTTATTTACTGATTATAATAACAAAAAAATATAAATTAATTTACCTAGATGTATTTAATGGGACCTCTGCTGTTGAACACTTTCCACTAATTTGTCTATTCTTGTTGCAATTATATTGCTTATTGCTATTTGCATGCAGGAGCCGATTCGGAGTCGATTTTGTTGCTTCGTTTTAATATTTACCATTGTGGAAAATCCCTTTTTCACATAAATAAGTAGAAACAAAGGGCAGCAAATTTTGAATGGTGATGGTAAACAGATGGGGATTATTTGTACTATACGTGATTTCTGTTATCCGTGCTTCCCCTCCATTATACCGAAAAATCGAGAGTCTACTCTGTTTACATGCTTACGATCATCGAAATCTTTCTTCCAAAACGTAAAATTTAATATAATTGACTTCAGTAATAATCAAATGACATTTCTAATATTATTCTTTCGAGGCCTTCCAAAAAAAACATTTCGTGGCACCCCTGTTTAAAATTGTTGTCTTACAATAATCCGTTAAAACCTTGTTATAAATTTAACAACTAAAAGATATAAGGACCAATAACCTTATTTACAGCAACTAAAAATAATTATACATGATATATAAACATAAACATGTAAACATATATTAGTATGTACACATATATAATATATATATATATATTTATGTATAGGCTAAGCATATCTATGCATACACGTGCATATATTTATTACAAATAATTCATATTTTTATCATCAATAATATAAATGTATGAACGAACATATTACAAGTATTAACTCTATGGCATCATCCCGCAGGAAAGCTATATCGACCGAGCGGCCGCCGTATGTTGGACCAAGATAGTGCCAACATTTGTGGATAGAGGGTTTCATGTGGTCAGAACAACGAGTATTTAGACCACTAAACTCAGTTTTTCTAGACTGGAGCCACTACTTATTTATTCAATTAGTTCCTCTTTCTATCCTCACGAGGCTGAGTTGAGCCCGTTTCAGACCCACAGCTTTACAGAGAAATTTGAAAGCGCCGTAGATCAAACCTGGGACCTCTGTATCTGTATCCAGGAACTCTGACCACTATACCAAAGAGGCTGTGGCTACAAGTATTATTTGTATGTACTGTACATAGGCATATATAAATTATAAACATTATATACTTATATTGAATAAGATATTTAATAACATACATAATAGTATACACATATACAAATTTATTTGTAAGTATATATTCATCTTACACCTTTAATCAAAAAACAAACAGCTGATCATTATTTGGGGGCTACATCCCGAAATGCTGTCAACTAATATGGCGGCCAGAATACCCCGTGAAACATTCACGTATTGATCTCTCACGCCGAAACTATGTCCCTCTCGGGGCTCTTGTGATACAGGGTGTCCTTAAAGTGGGGATAAAGAGAATACTTAAGACTCGTAACACAGGTTTCTTATGAGGGGACAGAGGGGTTAATATAACCCTTGTATAGGCTCTTAAAATATAATCATCATATTTATAGATAAAAGCTTGAGGTAAATATAGAAAGCGATACACTTTTTCAATATTGTGTATTAAAATAAACTTACGTGATTTTTTTTAAAAGTTTCCGAACAAAATATACAAATTTGACTTGGAAAATGTATATAATAATTTGATTCAGTAGCGTAATGCTGCGACGTTGTGACACTGGAAGGAATTAATAGAATTACTTCCCGGATTGAGCGTTAACACTATATATGAAACAGTTATGCTAGTTATTTTATTGAAATGTCTCCGGTAGTTACTGTTTTGGAAAAGCCCCTTTAGCTACTGTCTTGAAGTATCCCAGTAGTTACTATTTTGTAATATCGCCCAACGTCATTGTTTTTGAATAACTTTACTAGATATTGTTTTGTAAAAGCTCTGCTAGTTACTGTATTGGAAAAGCTCCACTAGTAGTGTTTTGAAATGGCTCCACTGGTAACTGTCTTGAAGAATTGCCACTAATTACTGTTTTGGAATAGCTTCACTCTCTACATTTTTATCACCGCGTTTTACTACCTGTTCAGGTTATATTCATATTCTCTTAAAGTAAATCCACAAGTTACTGTTTTGAAGTAGTCTCGTTAGTTACTGCGTCGAAGTAATTCTACCAACTGTTATATTAAATTAACCTCCCCAGCTAAAAGTTTAGTTTTTGTAGTAGAATTATGAAGTAGACCCTGACGCTTTAGAACACGTGACCACGGGTGCTTGCATGTTCAAGCTAGGGACGTTCCTACTATAAAACGGACTGCACTCACGCTGTGTCCTTCGGAATGCCTCACGCCGAGAGTAGTATCCATACCGGTCCGATATCAGAAACCAATTAGTTTGTAGCGAGGGCGACGGGTCAGGATCGATCCTGTCCCATTTGCCAGACATCCTCTCCTTTCCTCCAGACCGCTCCTGCAAATGTTGAATTATACAGTGCCGGCGTGCACAACCAACTTTCACTCACAGTTTATTCGTATAGCTTTTACACTCTCGCTTTCCTTTTCCATAGGGGTGTTCGGAGCTTCGAAAACTTCAACGTAGCTGTGAAATTTATCAGCTTCGATTTCATTTCAATAGGAAAAAATCTGGACTTCAAGAGATATGAAGCTTCATCAATGAAAATATTGGGAGTATAAAATACACAATCGGCCGGGATATGAACCCCAGCCTGTCAACAGCAAACTCAAATGTAGTGTGCTTAGTTTTCAAAGTAGCTTGTATATTTTCTCTTAATTTGTTTTTGTGCACCGCATCTTACTACTTGACCGGGCAATCCAAATATTTGGACTAATGGGATGGAAAAGAATAAGGAATGTTTAATTTAGAGAAAATGTAGGAAAGATAAAAAGAAAGATATTGAAAGAGAAAGAATGATAAATAGAGATAAAAACAAATACAGTGATAAGAAAAGATAAATTGAACGAGAAAGAAAGAGAACTTGACAAAGAAAGAGATATAGAGTATAAAATAGAGAAATAGAAATAAAGATGGGAGAGGAAGAGAGAGAACGCATAGAAGAAAAAATATAGCAAAACAGATAGAAAACTATAAAGAGAATTGGAGAAAGAAATAAAGATATAATCATATAAAGAAAGATAAAGGGAAAGAAAATAAATAGAGATATAAATAGAAAGAAACAAATATGGAGACAAAAAGCGAGAAAGAGATATAAATATAAAGAGAGAAATAAATAGAAGGAAAGAAAGAAAAGAAAGATAGAAAGAAAAGAGTCATACTCAGATCACGTGGATATAACTAGAAACACGACCTCCCCCACAACTGACACCTTAAACCATGTGACCTCATATTAGGGTAAATTTGTAAATCGTATGATACTTACTTTGATTTCTTTAATAATATAATATTTAGCACCGCGTCTTACTACCCGTTCGGGTTATACGCTTTTAATTTCTTTACTTTGGACATATAGAGTATCAGTAGAGATAGGGTAAAATAGCATTTATTTTCAGTTTTTTTAGCATTAATTATTGGAAATTTAGCGTTTTGTGGCATAAGTTAGCATTTTGTAGCAAAATAGGTAAAAATGTCTTTCGTCAATGTTTTTAGGGCCTATATAAAGGATTTATGATAAAAGCAACGACTAACGGAATGTGGCGATTAGCCGGATGGGCTGTGGAAGGCACAGGATGCAAGTAAAACCCGAGCTGAAGCACACAGACGAGTGAAACTCAATGATTTTTTAATAACTTATTTCCGCTGAAAAACATCGTTTTATAGAAATTCTCAGCATTTTATTTAAATGCACAGCATTTTCAGGGAATTCGCGTCTATTTCGCTAAATAGAATAATTTAGCTAAAATACTCTCAAAATCACGTTTTTCGTGTTAATTCGCGAAATAAAAATCGCTTTAAACACTTTCAAATGCCATGAAACGCAAAGAAAACTTATAAATACCCTATTTTCGACCCTTTTTTTTTCTTTTCGCGTTTTTCGCAAAAGCGAATTTACCCTATCTCTGAGTATCAGTGATATAAAACGAAACCACTCTAAAAACGCTTTTCAATATTTGATATATGATTAAATATAAAACAAATATGTCTATTTCATACAAATTTATCACCTTGTACATTTAGTCCTAAAATGATTGTCGTTTAATCCCATTTTGTTGTTAAATTCCCTACAGGAATGTCCTGTAAATGTCTAGACTCGTGATTAATCCCATTTCATCGCCATACGAAAATAACTCCAGTACGAAGGCGGGCTGAATGTGTTTCCCATTTTAAAGAAGAACAATTAAAAGCAAACTGATGACAAAACACAATTAGTGTGAACACAACCACACACCATGTACTTCTCCTTCTCTCTCTGTCTCCCTCTTCTTCACGTTATCTCTTTCCCTTGTCGTTTATTTCTATTTCTCTTTCACATGTACATCCACGCACGCGCGCACATACACCAAAACACACTTTACACCTCTTGAATATAGATCGATGGAAATAGTTCCCCAGGAAAAGCTCGGAGAGCAGCTGCTGTCGGTATTTGAAAGACTTCATAGATGATCATTATATTTACATGTCTCCTTCCCTGTTTAATGAATAGTTTGGGAAAGTACTGTGACCTTGAAAGCTATTCATTGTCATACTAAAATAAATACAAAATGCTTCTGAGGCCTAATATTTAATATTTGGTTAATGAAATTCATTTTGATGACCTGGCGGTCTAGGGTGTAAGGTGTCAGTACTTCTGTGCTGAGGGTCCGGGGTTCAATCCTCAGTCCCGGCACAGATTTATCTGATTGACAAACCCTTCCTTCACCTCTAAAATGACGTGTATTAATCACAACTTGTGAATGTGAGGAATGCCAGGCCTCCACTGTGGTTAGGATCCCACGTTAAACGGTAGGTCCTCCATTTCATCTCACAATCACCCTACCATTACACATTAGTGCAAGTGCGTACAAACCGAACGGGTTAGTAAGACGCGGTGCTAATAATAATAATAATAATAATAATAATAATAATAATAATAATAATAATAATAATAATAATAGAGTCATTTTAATTAGATCTTAAGTTTTTTAGTACGTTGTTAGTAACCGTTTGAGTTATCCGCGTATGTTTTAATTACGCTGTGCTACGGACAAGGAAGGTTGAATTTAGAGTAAGTGAATAAGCATTTGCGTGGAGATTGAGTGTAAAAAAATTTAAGTAAAAACACCCTCAGACATCTGACTGGGATTCGAACCCCGATATCCATGTCATTGGTAGAACATTCAACAACCAACATGGGTAGTTCTGGAGTAGGATACTAATTAATTACTCAACGAATTCTTTTTTTTCTTAGCACCTCCTCTTACTGCTGTTGTACGCTTATGTACTAATTATGCAAATGGGCTAGGGATGGGGAAGGTTGAATTTAGAGAAAGTGTGCCCAAATTTGTGTGGAGAGAGTGGGAAACCATTTAGGAAAAAAGAAATCATTACACTTGACCGGTATCAAACCACGATCTCCTAGTCATAACCATTTATTAGCCGTTGAATTTAAACGCTATTAATAAATTTATAAATTATTGAGCTTTTCCTAAACGCTTTAAATTTCATACTTTCAGCAGTGGGATGTACACAGCTACATAATTTATAGTTAATATTAATAGATAAATGCATGGACAGGTTTCCTAATCCAAGAAAATAGGGGTTGATGGTTCTAAAAAAAGTATTGAGCCTTAAGCTTAGTATGAACTTGGAAAAATTCTATGAAAACTTTGATTTTAAAACATTCACCATTAATATTGCTCTTGTTTCTAAAATGTTTTAGTGTTTTTTTGTGTGTAAATAGTTTGGGCTATGTTTGCAAACTGTTTGAAACGTATTTGCGTGTTTTCTTTGCGTTTCCCAAAGAGGAAACAAAATATATTGTCATCTATTTTAAATGGGTTACAAAGATATAAATTTGGAGGTGTTTTGAAGACATATCGACAACATTCAACGTGGGCTAGTCTGATTCTGCTGCTCGCACAGAATTAAATTCCTGTTTTGTTCTAATTTTCCATGTCTTGGACAGCTGAAAAAACTTTTAAACTGATATAAGTAATCTATAACCATACAATTTTGTGGTATGTGACATACAGTGACGTAAATTATTATTATTATTATTATTATTATTATTATTATTATTATTATTATTATTATTATTATTATTATTAGCACCGCGTTTCACTACCCGCTTGGGTTATACGCACTTACGCTAATGTGTAAATGCTAGAGTGATTGTGAGATGAAATGGAGGACCTACAGCTTAAAGTGGGATCCGAATCACGCTGGAGGCCTGGTATTACACACATTCCCAAGTTGTGATCAATACACATCTTGTCAGAGGTGAAGGAAGGATTTGGAAATCAGATAAATTCTGTGCTGGGACCGAGGATTGAACCCCGGACCCCCAGCACAGAAGTCTGACACCTTACCCCTAGACCGCCAGGTCACCCAATGACGTAAAATATTTTGCTTCAAAATACGAAATGTTTTAAAGGAAATAGATGAAAAGTTTTCAGTTAGTGATAATTAAATTGAAAAAAGTTAAAGGTCCTTAGTATGAACCAATATGACTTACAAACCAGCTTAATTCTACAAAAGACAAAACATCCGGCCAATGAGCTGTAGATTAACCACTTTTAAGAGAGGGAGTTTCCCTATTTAACCAATGACAAATTTTTCAGTCTCGCAGTTAATAGAACCTGCTACCTTAAGATCAGCGGGAAGACTGAGCTAAGCTGAGGGATACCTATTTACAAACTCACAAGATAGCATGTGTAGAAATATGTTTGCAATGAATTCTATTTCTTCGAAATCCACGGGGCTATAAGAGATTCCTAGGGACAAGAATGTAGAAAAGTTAATAAAAAAGATTTGCATTTTATTAACACAAATACCAAAGATTTCTTGTTCTTTTTTAAAAGCTTATATGAACTAATTATTCTATAAAAAGTAAATTTATTATAACTAATACATATTCATAATGATAATAATAATGATAATAATAATAATTTAATTAGTGGCTGAGTGGTCTGAAGTGTTAGAATCTTATTATACTTGTTTTCTATCTACGGGAAGGTTGCAGTTCAAATACAAGACACATTCACTGGAGAGTGGTGTGGAATTTTCTCTATAGTTTCCTCCGATATAACTCAACAATAATACAGGTGCATTACCTATAATATATTGTCATCATCCCAACCAATTAGTAACCATTGTGTTAAACGTACAGTAAATAAATACTGATGTGATCACATTTACCTTGTATAGTTTTAACTATCATTAGTACTCAGTAGCTGGTTGACTAAAGCGTAACTCTCGTGTTAGACTGGCCTGCTGCTGATGACGGGGAGATTGGGGTTCGAATATCGGTCTGGTCTATTGAGGGTGGTTTTCCTAAATGGTTGTCTGCTCTTCTTCCACTCAAATGGGTATATATTACCCCTAAAATGCTTCCTTCCTCATCCTTACCCCATCATAGTAATTATCATATATAAACAGGTAATAAGACGCGGTGATAAAAAAATACAAACATATTATTAATTCCTAACTCCTTTGCCTCACAACTACTTATGCTTTTGCAGAGCGTCTTAACTACCCTTACGTACTGACTGAATATTCAAACACTTGAATAGGAATAATTAGGGTAGAATCCAGAAGAAATGTACCGAAATTCGCGTGAAGTAAACGTGAGGCACCATTCAGGAAAAACCCCCCTCAATATACTCGACAAGTCCTAGAGCCCCATATCTCCGTAATATGAAGTTCAGTCTACTGAGATAGTAACGGGTTGAGCCGTGTGACCCCCAATACGCCACTCCCATACAATTTACTTGGTAACAAAAAATTAGCATTACTTTAGAAAAGAAAGCACATTAAAATGAACCATAAAGTAAAGCACTCGCCATTCGCCATAATAGTGGTGGTAGCTGAGAGAAGAATTAAAAACGGCATAAAGAAAAACGTAATTAAAGACAAATGATTTACTGTGAAAGCTTTGGTTGCAAATAATGACAACAACTCAACATGATCTTGTAGAACTATTATTTTGCAAATGGATACGCGAGAGTATATCTGGTAGCGTTTATTAGTTGTCACTTACCTAGACTCTCCCTGTGGACTGTTTAAGGGGCAGAGGGGTATTTCCATAAACCTTAAACGTTTGCTTTAACCTCTACTGGGCACGCTAGTTCCTTGGGCGTTGGCCCTTTAGCAATCTTCAACACGCAAATCAAATTTACAAATCAATGCACTAGATGGGCTTTTAAAATACATTAGAGATATTTTGTATACTGGTATATAATCTCCTCCACTCCCCATAGTGATGAGTTACGTACCCTGTACTCATCTCAAGACAATTTTAGGATAATCAAATATCACAGATTATGGTGGGCAGGACATGCAGAGCGAATGGAAGAATCTAGAACCATTTTCAGGGTATTGACTGGCGAACCCTATTGGAAGAGATCATTGGAAAGACCTAGAAGCAGATGGGAGGATAACATTAGAATGGACCTAAAAAGAAAAAGGGTTTAATGAGGTGGACTGGATATAACTAGTTCAAGATAGGTGTAGGTGGCGTACTTTTGTAGTATGGCAATGAACTTTCAAGTACCTAGTACCATAAAGTATGTGAGTGAGTATCTAATCTAGCAATGAATGTATTCTACATTATTCTACTTTTGATTTAAATACTCGTCGACAAAAAATCGGAATAAACATTGATACACATAATATCTTAAAATTAATAAAATAATACACAAAAATCCAGAAAGTCTAAGACCCTTGAGGGGACGTGAATCAGGGGGACATTTGAACGCTGTCAACTCAGCCTCATGAGGGCAAATAAGGAGCAACTTGAATGAAATGTAGCGGCTCCAGTCTAGTAAACGGAGATTAGAGGCGGCCACCTCGGTCAGGTGGAAGGTATCCCTCTCCGTTGGGTCACACGGCTTTAAATAGATTGTTTGTGTGGTTTTCTGGAACAAATTCCTTATTCTGTCTAAGCTTGTACTCCATTTCGTCCGTCACCTACAAACAGCCTTTGTCTTGTAATTAAGGAAAATGGGAAAGATAACTACAAAACTTATCTTAGAAAGTTCGCTGTTAGTTTTTCAATACCTTAACATTTTTTAATGTGAACCCATCAAATTATTACTATATTTACTAAAGGAATGCTAAATCTAGAGCCATTTGTCATCAAGCTTGGTCTTATAGCTCAGCAAATATTCTTTAAAAGTCTTTGTAAAGGAGATAAAATCACATTTTTACACATTTTCTTTTATTAATAAAACTCAAAATACAGGATTGTTAAAAGAAAAAAAAACGTTGTTGTAATATTTGACTTTATTTAGGCATGAAACTTTATTTGAAATAATGAATCGTAGAACTAAATATTGCGTTAGAGCTGAAATTCTAAGTGGCAATTTCTCGATTACTGAGGCAGCCCCCTCAAAGGCTGGAGGGCTCGTTGGGGTGAACACATGACACCCTCTATCCACGGAAGTTGACACTATCTTCTCCAATAGATGGTGGCCGCTTGGTCGGTATGGCTCTATTGCAGGCTGACGCCATGGGGTTTATTTGTGAGAGACTTTTTAAGGTATTATTTTGTGTGTGTACTGTAATACTTCCCGCCTGGTATATACACATATTTACACTAGCTGATTAGGGAATAGGAAGGTAGAATTTAGGGAGAGTGTATCAGCATTTGATAGGTGGGAAAGGTGAAAACCCTTTAGGAAAAAATCCACAAATCATAAACCCAAACGATATTTGAAGCTTAACCTTCTCGACCACGTCAAACCAGACCATGTGCCCACCTATGCAGACTATTTGATTATTTAATTGGCAGTGTTACTATAGTCAAAAGTAACATTTTATTTTTGCCATGTTTTAGTAACCGTTCTGGCTCTGCGCATGCATAAATTACGCTTATAGAATAGGAATGATGAAGGTATAGTTTGAGATAAAAAAAAATCCACATTTGCGTGGCTGTAGATTTGGACACAATTTAGGGGATAAAAAACCAGTACACCCAGCTGCGATTCAAATCCTGTTCTTCTCATCTCTATCAATATAATCAAACATGAGGGTGGACGTTAGATCATGTGACCATCGATGTTATTTGGACGTGATCACTGCTAAATATAGTTCTAGTAAACTTTTAATATTTCAGATAACTTCCTTTGTGTGTCAAGACTACGATACTTATCCAAAATCTATTCTAATGCTGAGCCACTTCGGTAGTAAAATTGGCTAAGGTATCATTCTTAAAATAAACTCGACTTCCGATGATGGAGTTTTGATGTTTAAATTACAGCCGGGTGCACGAGGGATGTTTTTCCCTAAAAGGTTTCTCACCCTCCCTCGACGTAAATTTAGGTATACTTCCTATAAATTCAACCTTCCTCATCCCCTACATATCAAAACAATTATTAATTGGTTCATTTGCGTCCTACCAGAATGGGTGGTATGACGCGATGACCCCCCAAAAAATGGTTAAATTTTGTGCACGCCTGAAATTACGTTTGTAAACTCATAACATCATATTGACTTAAATTCAAGGAAAGCAACGCTTAACTCTAGTACGACCCACTTCGGTGGCTGCATGGTCCAAGGCGTCATTCTCTCAATAGAATAGACTGCCGATGATTGGGGTATTGGTGTTCGATCCCGGCCAGGGGTACTGATAGGTTTTCTTCCCTAAATGGTTTTCCACTCTCTTTCCAAGCAAACGCGGGTAAAATTTATCTAAATTTAATTTCCTATTCCCTATCTCATTAGAGTAATTAATACATAGATGCATAACCCAAACGGGTAGTAAGACGTACTAAAAAATAAAAACTCTGGTACACAGTATTATAACTTAATGCAAATTTAAAGAAGGTTTTTATTCAAAATATTAACACAAGTTATTTAGCAAGAAACACAGACTAAGCATTGGAAATGACTTGTAGCTTAGTTTTTATTTTAGATGATTAGATTGGTTTGGCTTACCTCTCTATCAATGATTTCATTTAATTTAACTTAGTAACGTTCACGCAAACGCTATTAACTTTTCACTCTAGTGGAGTTTCCTCTGATTTTTTTTATCATAAAGTTCACGTCTTGAACATTACTTACCTAACAAAAATAAACTTTCCAGTGAAAGTTTGGTTACGTTTTAGTTAATTAGCTTTGTCTGCAAGGCCATTAGGATAGTTAAATTTTTCCCCTTACTTTTAAAAATCTAATAACTTTACTGTTCTCTTTTTACTTTCTCTCTATCTTACAGGTAGAGAAAGTATGGTGATCGTCAAAATAAATGGTACGGCGAACCGCACAGACTTTCTCTCTCTTTCTATAAACTCGTAAGATTTCTGAACGGATAATGTACATTGTATCATCACCACTCCACATAAGAACATGCATAAAATAATATACAATGATATAGAATCAATGATAAAAGAGGCGCATCTTTGTCCACCTAAGAGCATTTCAAACAGTTTAATGTCTTCCACAAGGGTCAACACTTCGTATTAAAATTTCGATTTCTGGCTAAGTTTTAACATTTTATAAGGTGTTGCAGATCTTCAAGTCATCGCATTGATATTTAATTATTCATTTATACATTTCGACCAATAAAAAATGTAAATATTGACTATTGAGTCTAAAATGGAGATAGATCATTGCTATGCAAACATTTCTCCTAAGAGATTTAAGGAAAAATACCATACTTTTTTAGATACTTATATTTAATTACTCTATGGCATTGGAGAATTATTGCGTTAAGACTTAAGTAGTATATGTTTACAACTAAAGCTCACAAAATTGTATTAATATATTTGCAAATATCTCAGAAACTG
>CABFWB010000411.1:88952-102140 GCA_902151455.1 Timema bartmani | reverse complement strand
CATTGTATATTATTTTATGCGTGCTCTTATGTGGAGTGGTGATGATACAATGTACATTATTCCGTTCAGAAATCTTACGAGTTTATAGAAAGAGAGAGAAAGTCTGTGCGGTGCGCCGTACCATTTATTACCATCGTGTTTGAATTATATATTACTCTAATAATATATAGTCTCAACTTTCTTTATGAATATTTATTTGATGAGATTAATTATAATTAGCGAATCATTTTAACACAATATGAGCAAATTAATCCAATCTTCTTTCTAATTTCTTTCAAGAAATTTTTCTAAATTTTAAAAATTCAACTCTCAAATGGAAATGGACACCAAACCACTAATATCTTAAATTAAAACTAATCAATTAATCCCCGGCCTGAGTTCGTGCTCATTAACAAAACAATCACTCCTTCGGTGGCCAAACGGGTGAGGCATCACTTTCACAATATACTGAACAGAAGGTGACGGGGAAATCGTGGCTTGAATCGCGATCAAGCGTTTTGAGGTTATTTAAAATAAATTCTTCCCACTGTCTTTCTACGTCAATGCAGATGCATTCCTTCTAAATTATACCTTCCTCATTGCTGACCATTAATTTAGCCATGAGGATGGATCAAATTGGTATTAAAATTTGGTCCACAAAAAAATACCACTTGCAGAAGTGTCCAAAAGTTTTTATTTTAGTAAATGCACTTTGCAGTATTTGACGAGAAGGTCCAGGTTTGAATCACCACCTAATGTAATAAAGTGATTTTACCTAAGTGACTTTCTCTGCGGTTATCCCTTTCTAACTTCAAGGAAATTGTAGGTGGAATTTATTTAAGAATTATCACTAATCATAACCTAATTTTATAAGTCACCAACTACCCTCATTTAAATAAAATATAAATCATACTTCAAAATATTAAATAGTTTTTCATGTATATATTTCAAAAATAAGTAATTAGTAGACTACCTTCAAATAAGTTTTTACCTTTGAAACAAGTATAACATGCTATTTATAATTTAAAATAGTTCCCATAAAACAGCTGAAGAAAAGCTTAAGAGCAATTTTATAAAAACTATAAAATTTTCAAAAATCAATCAATAGTAAATCAACTTTATTCCAAAAAATCAATATATACACTGCTATTTTTCTTGTTAAAACTCCCCAGAAATCCAATTTGAACAAATACACTAAAGCTATTTTTCAGAAAATTTAAAATTTTCAAATATTATTCATTAGTAAGCTACACTTAATTATATAACTGGAATCAAAATCATGGCTTTGTCCTGAGGTATGATTATATAACATTTAAATATCAAATTTGAACGAAATCCATCAAACCCAGGTAGAGAGAGACAGACAGTTTGGAGGCACAAAATAAAACGTTAATATCCAACATAATATCAAAAATTTCCCGAATATATTGCTTTTTTCGATGATAAAATAAAATGGTGAGTTCTACTTGCATAAACTTCTATAGTGAATAATGTGTGATTTAGTTTTTAATTAATTTACTAAGTGAAGTGAAGTTCTGTTTTAACTTGAGCATTTGGCATGTTGTCTGGTTATTTATATGTTCTGATATTTGTTAATGCAATGACAGATTTTAACGGAACTTTGCAAGGATATATTTTTTTGAATTTAGGCCAAAAAACAAATGCATATAGTTTTTAAATCTGGATATATGTTTCAATATAGCTGCTAAGCATATAACCAGAATGGGTAGTAAGATGCGGTGCTAATATATATATATATGGCTGCTGCTCAAAAGGTTTCTCATTTAATAGCGCATATCAATTTGAATTTATCATTCTTATCAATCAATCGTGTACCAAGGACGTACATTTTTTAAATGTTGGTTTATATTGCAATACTAACGTTTTGAACCGTGTGAACCGTTGTTATTATTTATAAATTAATGGTGGGGTGGAAACAATTAGACGATCTATGCTGATGAAAGTGATGAAAAATGTGCTGAGTTTTAACTGACGTCCGGTGGAGCTTACCTGAGTGACATTATCTTCAAAAAGTTAAAAAGTGTAGAATGCAGTTTGTTTTTATTTAGCTAGTTAATATTGACTTTTTAATTAAAATGTTAATTTTTAAGTTACTAATCATCTAATTGTTTTGGCCCCACCCTGTATAATGTGCTATTGAATATAGTGTTAGGGTGTTTTCTGTATAACCTGATCACCAAGAAAAACTTTTATATTTTTACATCCACTACTGTATCCAGCCTGGGCCAGTTTTTTATTCAAGCCATATATTATCCACTACCGGCTTGCTAGGCCTACCGTAGCTTCATATGCCTTATAATCTAGCCTAAGACTAGGACAGGCACAGCATCCAGTCCCCAGCCGTTATTCATAACTGTGAAAGGGTAGACCCACATTTCACCAATAATACATTTTTCTGCTATGACGGTGATTGAGCCCTGACCCTTTAACTCAGTAGACAGACACGTTACTGATTGAGCTAAGGTGTCGGAGACCATTAAAAACTATCAACTTCAAATCAAACGATAAATGATATAATGTATTTCAACTTGCAATCCTAAGATAAATATTACGATTGTAGTAATGATAAAAATATGTCATAATTCTTAGCATGATGAACCTAGCATTGTTCGAATGAAGGGAGCGAGATCTACTCTTCACAGAACTACTAGTTGTTATTACTTATTCAATATATTTGAAACTTATATTTGCCTTACTTATCAATTATCAGTTACCACATTCTTCATGTGGCTGTACATGTATTTAACTTGGGATTATCCCCCTGAAGTGACCTAGACCGGATTGTTTCAGTTCTAAACTTGGCATCATCAAGTTAGTCAGATTATTGGTTATGTCAGATACCAAATAAGCCACAGCACTCGACGCCCTCACACTGTTAAAGCGAGTTAGCTCTGCTAATGCGGGATTAATTAGAGGACATATTGCATTTTTTACACTCAACTAACCGCGTGATGTGTGACGCACAGCTTTAGAATCATGAATCGGTAAACCATTCACTTGACATTAATTTATGTGCTTCAATTATCAGTTCAGTTCTAGAGTTATTCCATCACATTTAACAACATTTCTAAAAAATATTTAGTGTAAACATTTGAATTATAAATTCAAGAACATCTTGTCTAAGCGTAATGTTCTACTAATAAATTAAAATACTTTATAGGAGTCTTCATATAAAGGATAAGACATGACATTTTATGACGTTATTTATATATTTCTTCATGTAATCATAATCCTGTCACTATTTATAAATGGCGTTAATTTTATCAACTGTAAGTAAAGTTATAATTTTCGTCAATATTGCTTACTCTATATTTATTTCTTGTCTCTTTAAAAAGGTTCTTTCTATTGTGATTCGGTTATATACAGGATGTTTTTAGCAGCTTCCAGCTGCTTATACCGTAAAATATGCAATATACTAGAAATATTTTCGAACAAATGTTGTGTGGTTTTTAGGGCGAAAGAAGACAGTGCTATTCATTTTTGATTTGGTATGATTTTTTAAGTTAAGTTAAGTTAATCTTTTTTTTTTTAATTTTAGCGGCATCCAGGTCCACGCAAACAAAAGTTTGTGAGAAACTGTTTTATTTAATATCTATTTTCAAAGATATCTGACAAGATATCAATACATTATTACATTATTTGATCGAATCTAAGCATACACGTTTGACATTTTGAAAAACATCTCTAAGAATATCTCTTCAAGCTGTGGTAATCCTTTGACGATCGTGTTAGACATAGTTTTATAAACAATAGACTGTGAACACATTGTGGATGTGATCCCTCAATGGACTTCTGAGTGGGAAAGGGTGGCTGAAGGCCTTGACTTTGTCATTCACCTCTGAGCCACATCCCCTTCTGATATGGTGGTGTGGTTTTTCCGAGCCCACTGAACTTTCTATTTATCCAAAATTCAACTTTTTGTGATCATAGCCGGGAGGGGGGTATTAGTTTATGAGTTCCAATAGCTTTGGTTACCTTCAGAGGATAAATGATAGCTATAAATTAAATCTTTAACTGTGTTTTCTTATCGTGAATATGATCGTCCTAAAAAGGATGGGATAGTTTAAGTGGAGAGGAGTAAAATTATTATATGTAAACGAAGAATTGGGAAGGTTGTATCTCCTAGCATCGGTATTGATGAGGCTAAGCCCTTTTCAATGCTAGAGTTCCCTTTTACCATGATATTATGTCCAGTGTGCCCTCAACTTGATCTCAATCCAGGATTTGGAAAATAACCACAAAACGATTACACCAAGATAAAAATGTGAGAAATATAAAAACTATAAGGTGGACAGAAGGCATACTGTTGAGGTTCATTACTTGAAATTTAAAGTAATCATACCAAATATTGAGAAGGAATTTAATTGTGAACATAACATTAATGAGCTTTTCAACACAAAGAGGGGTATCAATTCATGAAATATCAGTGCATCTAACCATAATAAATAAGAAAAGAGAAGCTAGATTTGTTTCTATGGAGATAAAGGTAGGTGACAGCCCATCTTGCTGGTCATATGACGAGTTGAAACAACTAGATATCTAATCGAAGAAATTTAGAGGATCTAAAAACTTAAATAGAAATAATAATGGTCAAATACCTTACTTCAAAAATGGTTAAACAGATAGTGGAGAATTGTATATTACTACCAAAAAATTAAAGAACAACGGGAGAATGTCTGCTTGGACGACTATCTTGAAGATTCGGACGTGGTTAGTTGTCAGAAACAGGATGATGGAGAATGTATATGATCCATCCTGGGAACTGTAAGCTTACCAATACTATGTCCGGATGCATCTAGATTCTGAACGTATTGATGTAAATGGAGTATTATACCTCATCTTGAAGAAACTAGTAAGAAGAATTTAATAAAAACAGTTGAAGATGAGATACTATTCAGTCTGGTACAGAAAAATTTGCAGATGAAGGAGGTATTAAATACAATGGTACACACGTCTCAAGAAAGATTGAATATAGATGTAGTTCCTATTATAGAGAGGGAAATAAGAGAATCTGAAGTTCCCGGATTGATGGAAACTTATACAGGCTCTGTTCTGGTATAAAGACTCGGAATGCTAGAAGGCATTATTGAGCCTGAACCCATGTATATAGCAAGAACTGACCTTGAAATAGAAAGTGGTTTAACCGAGAAGAATGAACTAGAAGAGTGGAATCTTATTATAGAAGAGAGTATGGAGAATATATTGATGTATGACGACTTATAGACCTTTCTATTATAGTTTCATGCAGTGCATCATCTAACAGAACCAGGATATGATTATCAGGATAGGATGGATACAATGATAACTAAATTTACGGAATTTCTAAAAGGTTGCCCTAAATCTTGGATGCCCAACTAAAGGGATTATAATAACACCAGTAAGTGTGGGAGAGCCATCAGCACATTGAAAAAGGCGACTAAACATCGAGTAGTGGAGGAACCATTTAATAAATGTCCTTAAAAGATATCAGAGTTAGTGGTTGAAGATAGAATGGAATAAATTGTGAATCCGTAAATGCCTAGTGATGAAGATATTACAGTACCCGTTTTGATGGTCAAATGGTCTAAGGCATCACTGTTGTGATGATAACGGGGAGATAGGGGCTTGAATCCCGATTGGGTCTACTGAGGGTGGTATCTCCTAAATGGTTTTCCACTCTCATTCCAGGCTAATTGCGGCTATATTACCTCTAATTTAGTCCATTCATCATCCTTACCCCATTAGTGTAATTTTCATATTTGCATATCACCTGAACCGTTAGTAAGACACGGTGATGAAAATTAAATTAATGAGTATTTTTGCCATGTTTACCAAGAACTCTGGGGTATAGACGGACACGCTGAGTTAGATAATACTTTCACTTATTTGGGAAGTCTAATTCCTTTTGGATATAACTCGAATAGCGTTAAAATTTAGAAGTAAATTTGTAGGCCTACTCAAAAACACGTAAAGATACATACAAGTTTTTTTTTTCACTCTGTTATAACCCGTTTATTTGTATTTGTATCAGTTACCAAGAATTGTTGATTAAAAATACTGTCTGCCCACTTTCTCTCTTGACTATCCAGTTAGTTCACTCGAGGGACAATGATGAAATAACCGAAAAAATTGTTTGTAAAGGTTGAACTAAATAATCTAACTAGCGGCGCGCCGCGGGATAGAACGTGATGCAACTTGCTATACAGTTGTGTATTGTGGTCGAGTCTACATCTAACAAAGGCAATGAAGGACTCCATTAAATATGAGATTATCAGTGTACTGTACGAGACAGACTGTTTGTTATACGTGCACTATTGTTTTGGAAAAACAATATCAACTTTTAGAATAATATCCTTCATAAAACAATAAATATATTTATTATTAATGCAATTCAACTCCGATGAAATAGCAGTTATTTCTGTATTCCTCTTAAACCTTTTTAAATAATGATGTAAATTATCAAAAGTTACGGTTTACTAATTCCATTGAAATTAATAAAATATTATATACAGTTAATTCAGCATTAAATAATTTATACAAATCTTAAATAATGTTTAAATATTTATCTTTTATTGGTTTGAATTGTGATACAAAACTTAAAAGTAGGCTGACTAACACACAATGTCAAAATAGAGATATAATCTGAACATGTTTTAAAAAGTGATATTTCATTTGAAGATTAAGATTTAACTTCTCTATGCACAATACTTTGAGCCTTGCCTGTTGGTGCTAAAAAAATATAATAATGACACACCATAAATACTTGGTTGTTTAAAGGTTATACTGAGATCCAATCAAAACTATGTTAGCATTTTTTTTACCACATTTACCCCGTTTATATTTTTCTGCCCCACTTAACCTTGGTACCCATTTCAGCGATTTTTCCCTGTTGCAAGTTCTACACCTTTTACATTGTTTGACCCTCTTTACAACAAAATAATAACCTTTTTGCCCTTTTTTACTTTAGTGCCCTTTTTACCTTTTTCACCCTATTAACCGTTTATACCCTTTTTTTAACGGTTTTTAAACTTTTTAAAACTATTTTACACTTCTTCACCTTTTACCCTCTTAAAGCATTTTACATTGTTTACCATCTTTACTCTAAATACCTTTTTAGCCCTTTAGTAACTTTTTTTAATAATCCACCATTTTTATTTATTTTATCCCATTTAACCTTTATACTATTTTATTTTGATTATATTTACTTCATTCTTGTTTTAGTATCATAACCCTTTTTTACCATTTTTGTTCTATTCTCTCTAGTCTGATATTATTTTACATTTTGGCCCTTTTTAGAAGTTTTTGGATTTTTGTTCCCCTTTTAACCCTACTGCCCTTTTGAAATAGATTTACTTTTTACTCTTTTTACTATTTGTTTCCTTTTTTCCCTTTATTGCACTTTTTACACAATTTTACATTAATTGCCCAGCTAAGTCTTGGGTAAATATTTTAGTGTAAAAAGGTGTAAAAAAGTGGAACAAGGCCATAAAGAATAAAGAGAGTAAGAAGAATGAATATAGTTAGTCAAATATTTTTTCTAAAAAAAGGATAAAGGGGTAATCATAAAGGTTAAAATGGATTAAAAAAGATTAAAAATTTAAAAAGGGCAAATAAAACGAAAATTTTAAAAATTCTGCTTCCCAGGTTCATATGTTAGTGGACAAGGTCTTCTATAACCCACATTCCACAACTGATTTAAATGTATATCTAAATATTTTTTATGTATTAATTTATTTAAAGTTCAGACCTCTACGTGAAGTAAATATGGCGCAACGCTTGTAAGAAACAGATAGACTCTTCATTTTATAAATATGAATAAAATAAGATAATATCCCCTTTCCCTTTTTTCCAGTCCCATTTTAAAATTTGAAATTATCAGATTGCTTTTGTTAATTTGGGGTAGTCCCTTAACCCTAATGCAAAGTTTAAGTTCCATACAACCCTTTAAAGTGTTTGTTTTCTGTTAGTTTTGAAAGTTTTGAACCTCCTTCCCTATTTCACCCACTCCAACTTTGTAATCTCACATTTTAGGACCTGTTTAATTATTCGGAGGACTACCTCTTTCTGCCTGCCAAATTTCAATTATATACATCCCCTAGTAGTCCTATACTATATTTAAACAAAAAAAAATTCCGTTCTGAGTGTATATTTCTCCTACATATTATCATCCTTTGCTTCACTCTATTATCGTAGCTAAAACTCTTATATCTGGGGTGGTTATAGAACGCGAGGGAAAAAAAAATCACTGATGCGTTGTGTTACTGTTCTGTTTGTATTTCAGGAGAGACTCCTGTTATCTGTTCTACCAGAACACGTGGCTGTCAAGATGAGACAGGACCTAGGCTCAGCGAAGGACAGTCAGTTTAAGAAGATTTACATGAGCAGGCACGAAAATGTCAGGTAATTATAAATGACTTGAAAACTGGAGATATATAGAGAGAACATATATAGATATATACATACATATGCAGAGATAAAGAAATATATAAAGAAAGAAAATAAGAAGAAATTTTAAATCATCATATTGTTGGCATAATCTACTTTGAATAATTAACAACCTACAGTAGAATCACATAGTCTTAAGTTTTTAACGATAGTAAATTATATTTACAGCCATTAGGCATTTGTATAGAGGTGTCAGTTTCGTCTAAATGATTATTTATTCGTCAAAGTGGCGTTAACGATTTTATATATATATATATATATATATCAGTTGAATGGTTTGTATTGCAAATAATATTTTATGTTTGTTTTTCAAAGAAAAACTCCTTTGAAGTTGGTTAAATTATTTTAGAAAATTGGAAATTTATTGATAAAAAATGTACAAGTTTGTCTTAGATTTTTTTTTAATATCTTATATACGAGTGAACTTCCTCTTCGAAAATCAACAGTGGAGTACATTTTACTGAGCAGATGTAACTCTTCTCTACAAATGAGAAGTCCAGTACATGAACTAACAAGTTTATAAGTATCGGAAAGGTGTCACAAGCCTACTTCTTATCATTTCCTTGTGAATAATGGAAAGTAATTCAAATGAACCCATGAATTAATTATTAATTCAACTAACCATGAAATGCGTTAGTTCTGATACAAAATTTGAAAAAAAAAATCGTTCTTCTCTAGCAGTGTACCTTAGTCGTGAAAACGTACCGGGCGTATCGATTTCTTGGGGGGTTTGTTTGCGTCATTTGGGAGCGGGTAGATCTTTTGGTCATTCCAAGAATAAGTTTATCGAAAAAGAGATTCAAATTAAATGCACGTGTCGTTTACATAACTAGCTATTGATTCTAGTTTCAAAACGACGAGTAATTATATCAGAGTATTGCGTGAATGTGATTGCAAAACTTTCTGAATGGTAATAATTATGTAACAAGAAACTTGTTGTGGAGTATAAAGGAATCCCGGACGTGGAGCGTGTGAATTTATGTTCTAGGAAATTACGTGAAACATAATAATAAGTAATAACTCTACTGTAGGATTATGTTTAAAGTTAAATAATTTTAAGTTAGTGTTTTTTTGTTTCAGTATTCTATACGCTGATATCGTAGGTTTTACTGCTATTTCATCTACTTACTCAGCTTCTGAACTGGTTAAAATACTCAACGAGCTTTTCGCAAGGTTCGACCGATTGTCAGAGGTATGTAGTTGCCTACAGCTTTCCATTAAACTTTTAAAATATTTACTAAACTTTTGGTTACGTTGGTTTGAAATAAATAAACATAAATACTACAGAGACAAATACAGTAAGAGTGAATATAATAATTATAGGGGGAGTTAGTTTTTTGAGTATTCCAGGCAGGTTTCTGGAGGAGTATTAATTTAGAAGGTGCGTTTGAAAAAATACTGTGGACAAGACTTGCCTTTTCTTACCCTACCCACACTAATGGCCACGCTGGCAAAGGTACTAGTCTCATTTAATCCAACTTTCCGGTTACGATGCATTAAGGCTAAAATCCGTTCTGGGTGCACTTATGTAATTTTTCCTAAATATTTTCTTATTAAAACTCACGCAAACGCGGATACATTTACTATAAGTTTTTTTCACAGCATCTTACTACCTGTGCGGGATAAATGAATTTAATTAATAGTAAGCTAGAATTTAAAGTTAACATACCCATCTTTTCATGCCAGGTAGAGGTTGTGTGGCCAGATATTCGCATTGTAGTACTGTTTATTGATAAATGTATTGTATTGATGTTGATTGTAGCGATACCATCAGCTGCGTATCAAGATTCTGGGTGACTGTTACTACTGTATCAGTGGCGCTCCAAGAGAAAGACCGGACCATGCAGTGCTCAGTGTCCACATGGGCTTATCTATGGTCAAAGCTATCAAGTAAGTGACCACTATTATCGATGCTTTTTTATTTATTTTTTAGTGAATGCATCAGGGTTCGTTGGCTGGATAGTCTTGTCTTCTACTGGGAGTGGTGGGTATGTAAACTTCTTTCGAGGTTGGGTCAGAGCATTTAGATGTTATTATTTCAGACCGATGAGATAATGGGATGATAATGATCCAGATTATGTTATGCCAGTAGAAGTTTTAAACCTAGATCAAGCCAGACAATGGCAATCATAGAAACGATTCCAATTTGGGGAAAATACTTATAGTACCGCCGGGAATTTAACCCGGGGCCTCTATATTAGTATTCAGGAATGATAACCACAAAATCAAGAGGTTGGCCACTTTTACGATCATTTTTAAAGATAGGACCTACATTTTAAATAGATAAAATGTTTATAAGGCTCATAAATGAAACTATGTACGTTATAAAGTGCTTTTATATACTACCTACCAGTGACGTGTCGTGGATTGTTGCTAGGGTAACCAGAGATGAACTGCTACCTCTGATATGTTATTGTTCAATTGTTTCCCATGCTACCAATAATTAGCAGACTATGCTCACATGGGGATGTATGTTCGTTGATACCTGACCAATGAGCGTTCTTCTGAGTGATAAGGACAGTCACAGGTCAGGTTTAAACGACTAATTTTATTGTATTTCTAATTTCTGCTTATTTAATAGCAGAAGTTTGGACTTTTAATATATTTTGACGTATATTTAGTGAATAGGATCGAATTACACAAGTGCATTATATATTTTGGCAAAAAAAAAAAGTCATAAAACCTGTTTAAATACTGACCTTAGCTCACGTCTACTTCTTACCTATGAAAACTGTTTTATCATGAACTCAATCATAATTCCTTGACGAGATATAATATAATTTTTTCCGTGCACCTTAGTTTACTATCTGTAATGGATTATTAGTGTATTTACATTATAGCGCTATATATAAAGAAGATTTAGTTTAGATTATATGTACTAGCACTTGCATGGAGACTGAGTGCGAAACCATTTAAGAAAATAAATTCCTTGATACAGCCAACCGGGTTTGAAACTTGACCTATAAGCAGTTCAGTATTTTGAAAGAGTAACGCCTTAAACAAGTGTTTCCCAAGCTTTTTCCAGTCACTCACAACTTTTGGGGCCATGATAACCAAAATAACTCTCCCAGATTTTCATTAAAATAATGAAACAAATGCCTTCCAGCCAGTAAAATATAAAATGTCATTTAAAATTTTAATAAATCTAGATTGTTAGTATAAACAAAGCCATTAAACAGTGGAAGAAGACTTATAAGTGTCCATTATATCACGTCAGAGTTAATTTGCGTATCAGATTTACTATCTTAAAAACACTTTATGATTAATAAAACTCAGTGATAAATCATTTATCTCCTTAAATCCTTCACGTGCCCCTAGGGGTAAGCGTACCACAGTTTGAGAAACACAGCCTGAGAGTACGTGACCACCAACGTGGGTATAATGTAAAAACAATTCCTATTGTACATCGTCGGGGATTGAACTAAGGCTTAGTTGCACAAACAATAATCAGTGGCTTGATCAGAGAATCAGATGTAAGTTAATCTCCAATCAGTGCCTCAAACCTCATTTTCAGTTGCATCATTAACAATTAAGAAGTAATTGTCGATCAAATCTCTAATTAAGTTAACCAGCCAACTCTCTCTCCCATCAACCGTTTGATTCTCCGATCATCCTGGCGATGGGGTACATAACCTAAAAGTTTTAATAACTGATTATATGGAATGGTTAAGATCCAGTGTAGTAACAGGAAATAAATTAAAGTTTTTTTAACTAGAGAGAAATATTTTTATATCACTATAAAAATGTTTTTAAAAAAATTCTCAAGGAACGTTCAAGATTGAAATTTATTATAATGAATATATATCAAGCAGCTTAGGTTACTAGTTACATAAATTTATACATAATATCCAAACTTATTTATAAATCAAGGTAATTTAAAAATCATATTTTACAAATAAAGTTCTTTTTACGGTGTTTCCAGGTTGGTTTTAATTGATTATTTGATGAAATATATGGCTAGTTGATCTAAGATTTTCCATCCCTAATTAACTTTGGTGCAGCTCCATTTTTTAAATCTATGATCAAACTTATTGGTGATCTGGTGATTTAAGAATTAATATATCTGTGCAACCGGCCCCAAATCTCCTTAGTTAGAAAGTCAGGCGTAGTGAACGCTAGCCTAGAACCATGTGTGTGATTTTCAAAGTTGACATTCAGTTGTGTCTAGAAAAGGTTTTATGTTGTTGAAAATAAACATGGTTAAAATAGTAAACACTTTAGTTTACAAGTTCATAAAAAATTGTTGACACACTATCGGCCTTGGTACTCTTTTAGTAATATCGCTTCCCCAAGCTTATTCTAGGGGGTGTCATACATTTATAATGGTTGTCATGGTGACGTGTGTCAGGACAGTAACACATTCTCGCAAGGTTTGAGTGTGTGAAACAGACAGCCACGTATTCATCAAACAGGGTCTTGGTACTATTATCTACATAATTCCCTGCTCTATAAAACTTAAGGCTCATTCGCAACATACATAGACTATTATCTCGATAATTCCCTGCTCTATATAACTTAAGGCGCATTCACAACATATATAGAATATCACAAAATCTGTTTACTGTAGGATTTTAGTGGAACCTTTTAGAAAATACACTTCATTTTGTATGTCAACACTAATATAATTTTACTGTATTTTAAGTATTATTTTATAGATAACGATGGTTTATACAGTATTAAAAGTGGCAGCTGCAGATAATATGACTTAACGTGTGCGTATATATATATATATATATATATATATATATATATATATATATATAT
>CABFWB010000411.1:57285-88943 GCA_902151455.1 Timema bartmani | reverse complement strand
TTTTAGTAAGTTTTGTTACTGTCAAAAAAGTTTCTCCCTAACTTAATCTGAATCTGACTGTACCTGGCCTTATATGGAAGAAATTTTTTTAAACTATCATCGATAATAGTGATATAGTGGACTCAGAATATTGAGCCCATTAATAGAGTTTTCATAATACTATTATTTTATTCACCCATTTTTGGCATATTTACTGAAGTAAATTAAAGGCTTTAAATATTTCATATATTTTTAAGAGGGAAGAGAAAGTTCATGAATTATGTAAATCATCAATCATAAATCAATTATGTTCAATAAATCATCAATAATGTTTAATTCACATTTGCGAGTACGTTGACTAAATGTTAGGCTTATCTACTTTGCCGGTGACTGAACTGGTAAGTCAAGTTGTGAATTTCAGCCCGGTGTATTGAGAATGATTCCAACCTCTCCCTAAAGGCAAATGTGGAAACATTTACTCTAAATTCTACCTTATCATCATTATCCCTATTAGCGTAATTAAATTGAGATAACCTAGGTAGGTAGTAGGATACCGTGAAAAAATTAAATCAAACAAAATTTATTCTATCAAATAAAACTATCTTTTATCTTGAAAGATTTGAATTTTAAAAGACAAATAACATTAAAAATGGTTTTATATCCTTTTAATGCTCACAAACAAATAATGGCGTCTCTTGATATGCCATCCATTCTTCATATGAAACCTTTAATCTGTCGTTTACATCAAGGTCCTCTTTTCCAACCTGTCATTTTGTTTACTTTGTAAGTCTGCCTCGTTACCTCCATCTTCCTCTTTTAATCTTTGTTCTCAAGACCAAGCAGATGGTTCTCTTCTTATCTTACATTAGGCACCTTCATTATTTATTGTCTATTTTGCCTCTCGTCATATTCTCAGGTTGTTCTTTCTTTTCTCTCTCAGGCACGTGTTTATGGGTCGATTCTCACTCTGTTTTATTTAATACTTCAGAATTTTTGTGTGGCACAGACTCCACAAAGGCTTCTAGATTGGCTTATTCAATATTCCTCTTCACTGACGGCTCATTACAATAATGTAAGCCTTTTATACTACCAATTTGGAAAGGAGTCGAATTACTTAAGATTATTGATATGAAAAATAATAGATTTTAACATCTAAAAAAGTATGTATTTTATTTAGGATTTGTTAAAATGAAAAATATATAATTTAGTAATAGATATAGAAAGTTTCTACAAACTGTTTCATTTTATGGTTGTTATATGTTTGTTTATAAGTGTAAGAAGGTAAGTAGGCCTATCCACATATTTATATTAAGCTGCTTCCTATGCATGAGTGATTGCCAAGGGTAATTGTTTAATCCATACGTATCACAACTGATACAAGATGGTTGTCTACAAGGCCATACCCAAAAACTGTGATAAAATTTTGCGTGAACCCTATTTTGAAATATTACATCGTAGAATTAAATATTACTTTAGAGCTGAGCATTTGAGCGGCAATTTTTGCTTACTGAGGCAAGTTCCTTAGGGATTAGTTTAAGTTTTTTTTAAAGTAGTGCGTAGATTATTCTATTTACAAAGTAAGAGTAAAGTACTACACACATATATTTCACACCAATTTTTGTGTTTGTTTCACAGATACGTGCAGCAAACCACCAATTCACCAGTGGACATGCGGGTGGGTATACATACAGGGGCAGTGCTGGCAGGGGTCTTGGGACAGAGGCAGTGGCAGTTCGACGTATATTCCAAGGATGTGGAGCTGGCCAATAAGATGGAAAGTAGTGGCAAGCCAGGGTGAGCTATATTGCAGTTTTTTTTATGTCCGCTTGGGCAAGGTTCCACATCATATAGCTTACACCTTATTTTAGGCATTTTAGACCGATAATTTTTTGTGTG
The DNA here is from genome assembly GCA_902151455.1 of Timema bartmani. Lineage (NCBI taxonomy): Eukaryota > Metazoa > Arthropoda > Insecta > Phasmatodea > Timematidae > Timema > Timema bartmani. The sequence continues at coordinate 87,068 of CABFWB010000411.1, read as the reverse complement.
TGATTAGTGAGGTCTTCCAAAAACACTAATTTAATGTTTCCCAAAACGTGATACGCATGCCCTCAGAGCTTCATGAATAGTTTTATAGGGTACATGACGTTCCACTGAGTTTTATTAACAATAAAATATCTGTTGATAATAGTAAGGATGATAAACAAAGTGACGCAAAGTGAAGAACCTTTTTGCTTAACACCATAGCTATATTTAAATTTGAAGCGTATACTTGTACTCTACACTGAAATAGATGGCATTTGTATATTCTTTTTTATATATATAAATCGCTAGAAGGTACGTTGGTCATAACGTGGCCTTTAAAGGACGTAGGCAACCAAGGAAAATTTGTGAAAAACTAATCAAATGTAGGCCCTATTGAGTGATGAATCTCCACTAAAATTCTCTACCGGGGTGTGGATACTAAACTACTTGGAAACAATTAGGCAATAACTGTAGATAATAAATAAATACGGACTACTTTGAGTACTTGGTTACTACAGAACCATATACCATGTGTCTCTCCAGATTTGTGAGCCTGAAAGAGAGCTTAGTGAATGGCACTATCGTATCTGACTCAGGAAGCCAGAGGTTTGGCTTCATGCACAATCTTGTGTCCCTTATTTTCACTAGCCATATACTTGTGACTTACTTTACTAATTTGGGTCACTTGTATTAGTTGGAATCGATCTCTAACAGTCGGTGCACTGATCCTAATAATATATACTAAAACCAAAATTGAAAAACTATATGGGGTAGAATTTTAGGGTGGTGTAACATATCAAAACTTCGTTCTTATAATTTTGAAAATATTCATGAAAATATCTCTTTAATTTATTTGTTTCTTTATCAGTCGGGTTCATATATCAGAGAAAACTCTGAGTTTCCTGAACGGCGAGTTTGAAGTGGAACCAGCCTTTGGCGAAAAAAGAGAAGAGACTTTAAGAATGGCCGGAATCAAAACTTTCTTCATTGTCCGCACCATCAAACCGGTAACAGCACCCACGGCTTTCAGTCAATAGCTCATAGTCATAGCAGTCATTGATATCCAATTAATAAATCTAATGTGGATTTTAAAAGCTCAATCGGGCTTTTAAAAAGCATCCAAATTCTAAATATTATACTAAAAATACAAGGGATTACATTTTTATCAAATTTAAACCTTCCAACCTAAGTTCAGTAAGTTCAGTAAGTTCAGTAAGTTTTAAAAAATAAAACACTACTCCTAAAACATAATGTTTTATTATAGGTTTGTGTAGTTGCAATAAAATTACTTGTCTAATTTTGTACGACTATTATCCAAAACATGTCTTAATTAAGAAGCTAGTATTTACCTTGAGTTACAGACGAATTTTAATATTTTTCAATTCGTCTGTTTCACAAACTGCAACAAGCGTTGATTTTGCAGTAGACTGGACTGCCGATTACGTGGAGTTCAAGGTTAAATTCTCGGTTGGGTGTAGGGTCTACTGAGGGTAGTTTTCCCAAAAGACTTTTTCACTCTCCTATCCACGCAAATGCGACTATACTAAAATTTCTCTAAATAAAACTTTCCTAATATTTAAAACCCACTAGCGTAGTTTAGTGTATAGACGTATAACCCAAACGGGTAGTAGGATGCGGTGCTAAAATAATCGATTGAGTGAAAATGACAACTTGGACTTGGGAATCAAACCCGGGACCTTTAGCTTTGTGCGGGAATTCTCTACCACTTGTTAATCTCGTATCTTCCTATTCTCAATACACAAACCACTATAGAAAGATGGACCTGGATACAAGATGAAACGGGATGGCACAAAGGTAGCACATTGGTACGCAGATACAAAGGTCCCGGATTCTATTCCCTTCATAAAGTTTGTCATCTTTAATTTAATTGAATGGAAGTGTTTAATGTTGGTGTACAAGCTTATCATTTCCTAAAATTATTGGTGCTGGTGCTGGGTATGTGGGTGTGTGAGTGTACTACAGGCGTAAAAAATTAGTATAGCAATTGCTTACCTAAACATAAAATTGTGCTAGCAAATTAATTACTAAATAAAACATTAATACTAGTCAAATAAAAAGTTAATAAAAGTAATTTGTAAAACTAGTGAATGACTGGTTTGATGTGAGTATACTTAAAAACCTTTATTATCCGTGGATTTTTCCACCCAAAGTCTAAGTTGTAAGAAAAAAATTATTATAGCACCGCGTCTTACGTTAGCTGTTCGGGTTATACGCTTAAGTACTAATTGCGCTAATGGATTAGGAATTGTGAGGGTTGTATTTGGAGGAAGTGAATCCACATTTGTGGGGAGGGAGAGTGGAAAACTATTTATAAAAAGCCACCCACATAGCACACCAGAGAGAGATTCGAACTACGATCTCTCCATCTTCGGCAGTCTAGCTTGACATGAAACTAGCGTGTCACCGAGACAGGTGTCAATTTTGTAGAGTGAACGGTTTAGACTTGTACGCTCGGAAACACAAATACCGACCCCAAGTTACCAGTTTCTGATAATAATAATACTTACGCTCAGTGTCTGATAGCTCTGAGAAATCAATTATCACACACTTTCATTAGATAATCTTGCTTAAAATTTGAGTGAATGATTATATTAAGCACAGGATGTTCTTGGATAGTTAAGTTGTAGAGATTTTGCCAAATGAATAGGGCTAGATTCCCGTATAAAAGCTTCATTTTTTAACTAAATTCAAATGAATACCTGTATACGCCTTAAAGTGGGGAGTAGGAAGCAGGAGAAAAGACCGGTGTTTTTGCAGTTTTTATCACAAAACATTTCTTTGATCAAAATTAATCAAACTTTAATTCTATTCAAACATAGAGTTTAATTTTCTTCACAAGGTGATATCAACAGTTGTCGAGTATCTATCATGAGCATAGTGGCATTATCTTACCATTTTTAAATGAAGCGAAAATGTTTTCATGAAATTCCATGACACACTCGACAGATATTCAAAAAAGTGTGGATATCACAATGACCAAAAAGTGTTTTTCTATAAAAACTGCAAACCCTCTAGTCTTTTCTGGCGTTCCCAACAACCCCACCTTAAACCGTTCCAAATGTTTGATTATTCTTAGCTAGTTTTTCATATAATAAAACGCGTCATTTTATAATATACAGTTTTTTTCTACAAAGATTTTTTTTTCTTTTACAGTTTCAACCGACATCCTTGGAAGTCCGTAATGGAATCGTATCTGAGGAAACATTAAATAACTGCGAAAACAATAAAACAGTGGGGGATTCCGCGGTGAGTACATACATAATAATAAGCGTAATAAAACCGAGTCATGAGCATAGAAACATACCGAGTTTCCAATTAATACGGCAGGGAAAATATTTTAAGACATTTTAGAAAAAATAGTATGGTTATAAAATCAAACCAAAATATGTATAGAATAATATTCATAAACAAAATCTAATATAAAATTACAATAATAGGCAAATAAGTGCTTATTTAACTTTTTGGCCTTAAATAGTAAGCTGTGTCATAGATTGAGATCTTTGGTTTTACCAAAATATTTCAAATATGATGTAATCTAAGCTTCTATAGTCATTTGTCTTACATCAGCAGCCACACGCTTGTACAGGGTGGGATGGAAAGAGTTAGAAGATCCATGCTGAATAAAGGGATGAACAACCTGCTGAGGTTTGCCTGACGTACGCTGTAGCTCACCCGAGTGACATTATCTTCAAAAAAGTGAAAAGTGTAGTATGTAATTTGCTTTTATTTAGTTAGTGAAAATTTACTTTCCAATTAAAGTGTTAATTTTCAAGCTACTAATTATCTAATTATTATTTTGGTCCCACCCTGTATAGTATTTGTTTTTGTTAAACAGAGTTATGGCTAATTGCAAAGTAGCTATTAGTAAATGATTACAAACTCAGAAGGCAACAAAGCCTATTTAATGGATATATGAACTCTAAGTTTTGGCCATATTGTTTCCGGTAGGAAGAGGACTTGAGAATTGAACCAAGTCTGTCTTCTAGTGTTTTTTATACTGCCTGATGCCTGGTCAATGATCAGTCCGGAAGAATATTCCGGTTGCGAGCGTTCCTGCATTACACGGGGAGTTTGAGCCCCCCCCTCCCCCCCAAACCTATTAAGATCTTAGTGACCGTCAAGTCTCAGTATAGTCGACGCGTTGTGAGCCTCTGCTACAGTTGTAGACGTAACATCGAGGCTAAGTCAGTAAGTGGTCTGTTGGATGCAAAGACACTTACAGTAACGGGGACCTACTTCAATTATTCTAACCTTTGCTCAACTATACCACACTGTATATCCCATCTAGTTCCTAATCAATAAAATAATCTAAAGAACCAAGACAACTATTTGACGCCATCTAACCCAGCCCAATAAGCCCAGTCTAATAGATCAACCAACCCTCTGTGGTGAGGAGTAGTGATAGCTCTTTATTATTAAAAAAAATATATATATAAAATAATATATGTATATGTAATAAAATTGCTTAATTTTTCTTGTTTTACAATTCATATATTTATAAGAATTATTTTATATTCTAGTAAACTAATATACTTTATGTTATTAAAAATATATATTCCAACATTAAGTCAAGAGGGCATCAATGTTACTCATACTTGGTTAAATAATTATAATTATTATAGCTGAGATAGTGACAGTTATTAAATGACTTAATTCTAACTAAAACGCACACACAAAAAAACTTAAGAACATTGTAAAAACGGCAAACAGCCTTAAAAATTTTTCTGATTTTAAATAATTTGCTTACAATACTGTTTAACACAACTTCATATTATGAGAAATAAGCCTTACATGTTAATAGGTAAGGCTTTTAGCTGCCCAAAATAATTTGAGAGAAGCAAAACGGATAAGCTCGATATGTCCTAAAGTTAAAGCTAAAGATAAAATTACCTAACGTATGAATTCGGGAAAGTAAATCTAGTAAATTTTATAGCTGTCATATAAGTCCATTCCTCTTAAAATTGGACTACAAAGAGCTCATTCCATGTGTTAATCCAAAATTATTGTTCCACAACTTATTGAAAATAAAATACGTTAAGACGCACAAGATTAGAACATACGTACACTCCATTTAACCTGGATGGTAGCAATATTACCTCGGTGAACTACGCTATGGCTCTATTTTTATAAACTATGTCATAGTGTAATCATGTAAGGTAAGTCCATAGGTATTAGAAGCAAGGAAAGGAATAAGTTCACGCTAGGACAGACAGTGAACGTACCTTTGTATTTATAACTATCATTTTAATCTATTTTCTCTGTATTTAACATGGATAAAGAAATGGTGTCGGGTGGCTCATCTTTCGTTTAGCTGTCCCACTGGGCACATCCTGTTTCCGTCAATAATAAAATACAGTAGAGCTCCAACTATCCGGACACCGGTTATCCAGATGACAGCCTACCCGGATTCATATCGCAGCAGTGGTTTTCGCTAAATTCGGAATATATAAATTTCGTGCTTCCATTCTAAGAGTATTAAAACAAGCTGATGCAAGTCCCTTATCCTTGATCCCTCCCAACAAACTTTTAGGTTAAGCTATGGGTATATATTGTTTTGCAGTGTGCGAGTCCTGTAGAAGAGAACAACGTGTTAGGTAACGGACGTGCCAGGGAAGATTCTGAAGACTTCAAGAAGAGATTGAGGAAAGAGCTTATGAGCAGAGACGGACACAAGTATGTATACTACCGTGAGCGTCAATGTTCTGTGAATACATCACTAGCAATTTTTATATTTATTATTTATTTATGTATATATATATAAACTTTGTGTGTGTGTATGTGTGTATGTGTGTGTGTGTGTGTGTGTGTGTATAGATTGAGAGGAGGGAATGAGTGTTATGCCTTAATTTTTTTAAATGTGTATAAATAAGTATGTAGGTAAATTTAAATGGTTAAATAGATAGAGAGAATTAATTTGTTTTGACCCTAAACTTATTAAAAACTTGTTTATAGAAAGGTAGGTATATAGGTATGGATAGCTAGAGAAAGAAAGAAAGAAAGAAAATATAGGGTTTGAACGTTTCGTTGTCCTTAAAAAAAAGTGGTTTATTTTTAGACAGGTAGATAAATAGACAGAATGAATATGTTTTGAATCTTTCTTTTCTTCAAAGAAATTGTTTATCTATTATATGTCTACATAGGTAGATAGATAGAGAAAATGAATGTTTTATTTTATTCAAAGAAATGGTTTATACACTATAGTGATAGGTAGATTAGATAGAGAAAATGAATGTTTTATTTTATTCAAAGAAATGGTTTATACACTATAGTGATAGGTAGATAGATAGAGAAAATTAATGTTTTATTTTATTCAAAGAAATGGTTTATACACTATAGTGATAGGTAGATTGATAGAGAAATTGAAACTTTATTTCTTTCAAAGAATTGAATAGGTGTATATAAATAATGTATGTGCACTTAACCTTGATCCCTCTGTAAAAATGGTAAAATTAAAACTAACTAAACTAACTCTAATTTTTAGAGACCTATCAAATCACACGAAGATGTTTTCCCTCGGATTCCACGACGCCCAGAAGGAGAAAGACTATCACCACCACAAAGAAGCTTTCTCCAGTATATCCGTGCTGGGCTGTCCTCTGGTTCTGTTCATAACTTCAACAGCTCAGATCATCGTCCTACCAAGGTTCACATTTTATTTTTACCACTGCTTCTTTTTATCTGTTCAGGCTTTTATATTATAACTATTATAATGGGGTAGGAATGAGGAAGGAAGACTTTTATAGGTAATCTACCCACATTTGCGTTTGAAAAAGAGTGATAAGTAATTTAGGTGCTAACACTCTCAGTAGATCCGACCGGGATTCTAACCCCAATATCTCCGTCATCAGCAGGCCAGTCTAACACGAGAATGACGCCTTAGACCATTCGGCCACTGATATATTAAAATTAATATTTGGCTCTTAGCATTTTCGGAATTAGGCACACTTATCTTTTTAATTTTAGGTATTTAACGTGCACTTTCTCTACCGGTTTATTCTATCAGCTCAAGACTTATAAACTAACTTAAATCTAGAACAGACATCTAGAACAGACACAACATCAAGCCCCCAGCCGTTAATTCAACACTGTCAAAGGGAAAATCCACATTTCTCAAATTATAGCATTTTCTGCCGTGTTGTGAATCAAATACGAGACCCTTAGCTAAGTAGGTATAAGCACGCTACCGACTGAGATCAGGTGTTGGACATAAGCCACTTTAAAACCACTGACCGGAATATCATTTAAATTTTACTTTGTGCCTTATAGTTAGTTGGTTTACTTAACAAAAAAATAACTTAAATTAGCATTGCACTTAGCACTAAAAGGGGTAACAGGATTTGGGTCTTGGCCACGTGCAAAGGGGGTGGAAGTGGAGGGGGTATCTTATCAACTGTGATTTTTTAATTCTCCCTCCACACTAGTTCAGGTGTACTCCCTTCTTCATTCCTACATATTAGATAACGTAGTTAATAATCTGAGTGAAAAACCAAATAATTACCAAAAAAATATAGAATTTTGATAACAAAATATTTTATGCAACATTTATGAATAGTATTGATTTACATTCCATATTTTCACAGGGATCTGATCAATTTTCTGTCTTTTGGTATTGGTTTCCTTCTACTCCTGATTTGCTCCATCATCTGTATTGCTGAGTTCTTTCCTTCCGTAAGTACAGAAATTACTTTTAAAAAATGGTACTACACAATCCTACATACTTTCTCATTTAGCCCAACACCTTAGCTCAATCGGTAACATGTCTGTCCTCTAAGATAAGGGCCCGGTTTCGATTCCCGGCTTGGCCAAAAATGTATCATTGATGAAAATATGGGTTTACCTTTTCACCTTGATAAATTGACGACTGTGGACTGGATGTTGTGTCTTTCCTAGTCTTAAGATAGAATAAAAGGCATATAAAACTACGACAGGATTAGCCAGCCAGTAGTGAAAAATATAATATCTTGAATTAAAAAATTGACCCAGATCATAGGCTGGAAACAGTAATGTTTGTAAAAAAAATTATTTTATAAGCAAATGAAACATTTATCAGATACATTTCAAGCAATTTGATTTTGCTATTTTTTTTTAAATATTCGAATTCTCATAATCCATTCATTAGTAAATTAACACCGAATTGCTATACATTTTTAGAAAAAACAAATAAGATTTTATTCACCAATTTACAAGATAAAACATCCGTTTTGAACAAAATCGTTATAACCTTTTTCGAAATATTTTGAAATTTAAAAAATAATTTATATGTAAGCTTCCCCTAATTTTAATGCTACAGTTAAAACGATCTGATCTAAAAATATGTTGTTATAACATCTAGATTTCAAGTTTGAATTAAATACAGCGTTTCAACTGTAGACCCACGTACAAACATTTATTGTAAGACCTGGTTTTTTGAGTTCTGGGGCACATAAAACGTAAAGAGTCATTATAATATTAAGCTCGAAAATTTTCATGATTGCAGTATTTTCTATATGTGATGAAATATAAAAATTTATTTTGGTTTCATCATTAAGCTTGTAAACTTGTCGAACTAAGGTATGGCTACACGGAGCCGACCCGCACGGCACCGCATTTTCTAGCAAGTGGCTACACGAGCCAAACCGCGCCGCGCCGCATTTTCTAGCCATTTTTATATTCTTTATAGACTGAGTTCTACTACAAAAAGTTTGTATTTTTATTTTTACTTGCATAGGTTTTCACCTATTTTCATAAAATTAAGCTAGCTATTAATTATGAAGAATAAAGTCTTAAGTTAGCTAATAATTAAGAAGAAGAATGGTTGTTTTTCAATAAGTTGTTGTATATAATATTGTTTACCTTGTAAGTAATGTTGGAAACACTACAGCGTCACACGTGCAACGACTGTGAAAGAAATGCCTATCACTGTTTCGCCCATTCCTACAGTGCTTAGTGGTTAGCATAAAAACAAAGTTCGGAAGCTCCCGAGCATTTTATTTCCGGTGTTAGGTGGCTACACGGTCCACACCGCACCGCAAAAGTGCGTAGCAATGCTCTCATGACGATTCGTCCACGCCGGTGCGTTGCCGTGCGGTGCGAACTCGTGTAGTCACTTGCATTCCACCGGGAAAATGCGGTGCCGTGTGGTGCGGCTCCGTGTAGCCGGTCCTTTAAGGTGGGGATGTAGGAGACACGAAAATAGGTAAGTATTTTGACAATTTTGTGGCGATTTTTTTTTTGTTTCAGTACAAATAGAGAGTTTAATCATCAAGGGAGTCTTTAAATTTAATGACAACTTTTTTTCTTCATTTAAACAGTTTGTTGTCTAATTCTGCTATGCTCATGACAAATGTTTTATTTATTTTGGTCAAAAAATTGTTTTGCTATAAAAACTGCAAAAACACTGGTCATTTCTCGCGTTCCCTGAACTACCACCTTAGACATAACTATTTTATTAGTCTACGTTGCCATGGAAATTCTATTTTACCTTTTCCTACCCTACCCACACTAATAGTCACGCTGGTAAAGGTACTAGTCTCATTTAATCCAACTTTCCGGTTACGATGAATTAAGGCTAAAATCTGTTCTGGGTGCACTTATGTAATTTTTTCTAAATATTTTATTATTCACCCTCACGCAAACACGGATATATTTACCATAAGTTTTTTTGCACAGCATCTTACTACCTGTCCGGTATAACTGAATTTAATTAATAGTAATAATGATAATAATAATAATAATAATAATACTATTTCATAGTTATTAACACTAGACTATCTATTAAAAGTGACAGTTGAATATAACATGTATTTCGGTATTCAAATATTAAAACCTTAAAGGTACAGTGGAAAAAGGTGGAAAGTCACATTATACACATGTCCCAGGACAATAAGGTTTTATACTTCAAATCCCATAATGACCCCTATCACAGACTAGTTTAAATTAATTTAAATATGATGGAAACCTGTTTTAAAAATAATCTATCCGGGCCCGTGGTGTATTGGTCAGTGCACATGGCTACGAATCTAAGGGTCCTGGGTTCTATTCCAGCCTGGCACCTTGGGTATATTTCTACTAAGGGGAATTATCCCAACGGTCGCCAGGGGTTGGTAAATTAGGCTTAAGTTATTTTAAAGACTTCCACTGGTTCACAGCTCCATATTCACTATCTTCACATCATCTTATTGCGGGTATGTGTAGACAACCTCTATAGCTGTACCCTGGGCAATGCTCTGTGCTACTAGAGCGACAAATAGTCTAAACACAGGCGACTAAACTGAATGTAATAAACCCCCGCCCCCTCCCTCCGTTCAATAGTGCCATAAGCTAAAAACATAATCTAAATTGTGTTAGAAAGGTCTCATAACTGTTCAACAACTGGCAGCTCTAACATTATTTCAGTTAAAAATGGGTCCTTCCCCTTTATCTTCATACGTTTTAGTAACTTTTATAACCGTCAAATAAGATTCTTCCTATCTAAATCAAACTTTAATTTTATCTCTGCAAATTGTTTTTAATTCGGTAACAGCCAACCTACCTGATTTTTTTTCCCAGGCGTTTCCTCGCCCTCTCGTCAAATGCAGCGAGGCTGTCAACAACTCGTTGTGGATTAGAAGAGTGATGGGGGTGTTTGTTATCCTGCTGCTTGGGACGGCCAATATCGTTGACATGGTGAAGACAAGGGAACATCCTCTAAAATATTTAATAGTGGTACAATGGTAACCTGGCGGTCTAGAGGTAAGGTGTCAGACTTCTGTGCTGGGGGTCAGGGGTTTAATCCTCGGTCCCAGCACGGATTTATCTGATTTCCAAACCCTTTTTTCACCTCTGACAGGACGTGTATTAACCACAACTTGTGAATGTGAGGAATGCCAGGCCTCCACCGTGGTTCGGATCCCCCGTTAAACTGTAGGCCCTCCATTTCATATCACAGTCACCCTACCATTACACATTAGCGTGGGTGTCGTATAACCCGAACGAGTAGTAAGACGCGGTGATGATAATAATAATAATAATAATAATAATAATAATAATAATAATAATAATAATAATAGTGATACACTTAGAGCCATATTTGTGTATTAGAGATCCAGACGTCAGTCAAACCCCCATTTGACATTGACTACCTGTTATTCGTTTACTGGGAGGTTATACCCGCCTCGGTGGCGTAGTTGGCTAACGCGCTTGTCGTGTTGAGCTCGACCACCGAGGACGGGGAGATCGAGGTTCGAATCTCGGTCGGGTGAACTGGGGGTGGTTTTTCCTAAATGGTTTTACACTCTCCCTCCACGCAAATGTGGGTTCACTTCCTCTAAATTCAACCCTCCCAATTCCCAATCCATTAGTGTAATTAGTTTAGCGTATAACCCGAACGGGTAGTAAGACGCGGTGCTAAATATTATTATTATTATTACTGGGAGGTTAGCTTTTTTCAACACCGCGTTTTACTACTCGTTCGGGTTATACGCTTATGGACCAATTACGCTAATGGTTTTAAAGATGGGGAAGGTTATATTTATAGGAAGTGTACTTGTATTTGAGTGGAGGGATCTTGGAAAACTGTTTATTAAAAACCACACTCGTTACACACAGCCGCTATTTAAACCCCATCATTACCATCACTGGGAACCCAGTATAGTGCGAGAGCGAATCCTTAGACCATAAGGCCACGAATAAAAGTTATTAACGATTAATTTAATGGTAAGGGAGTGGTACGTTATCTTGGATGAAATGTGTTTGCATTTTCATGGTGTGGGGATAGAAAAACCAGTATTATACTTACCCTATAGAACACCCAGCCGAGGTTCAAACCTCCACATTCCTGACACCAGTAATTCAGCCTATTGCAAACCTGACGCCCTATATCACGCAGCTGCCAGTTTAAGGCGTAAGTATATCTTAGATTTATTAGTTTCAATATGACAACTTTTAATAATACTTTACTCTTGGTGCTTAAAAGCAGGACCAGTAGCTAAGAAATATAAAAAGGTACTCTAATCCATTATTTTTATAATTATTTCACCGAGACTTTAGCTCAGCTAGTAGCGTGTCTGCCTACTGACCCATGAGTATTAGGTTCGAATCCCGGCATGCCAAAAAATGTAATATTGGTGAAATGTGAACTTCCTCTTTCTCAGTAATGAATTTACGGGTGGGATACTGGGTGTTGTGTTTGTTCTAGATTTAAGTAAGTGCATAAGTCGTGTTTTGATATAATCATTCGATTCAGAAAGTACATTTTAAATACCTCAAATAATAATAAAATATTATTATGATTGATTAAATAGCAAGCTATTATGTTAATTATGGTTAAAGCTGTAGTTAGATTAGTTAGATATCATCTTCTTTAAATTTAAAAATGGCACATGCACAGGGGAATCAAATTTGGGACCTTCAGGCTGAGCACACCAATATTCTTACCTCTGAGCTATCCACAAGTCGTATGGTGGTCAGGGCCATTCTTCGCTTATATCTTAAGGCAAAGTTTGTGATGCTCGTGTGAAACATATAGCTCAGGGATAAGATTATTGGCGTACTAAGCCTAAGGTCCCGGGTTCTGTACCCTTATCCAGGTGTCATGTTTCAGTTTAAATAATAAAATTGTATTATGTTTTAAGGTTTCTTGTACATCACCATCATCGATCATCAACTGCACGACAGTGGAAGACGCCGGCAAAGTTTGTCTGTACCCGTCATACTTCACGTATTTCTGCGTGCTGGTACTGGTAGCGGCTTCTTTACCGGCCCAACTGTCGTACCTCTTCAAAGCTGGCCTTTTATTTCTAATATCGGCCGCGCACTGCGTCATGAACGTCACTGTCATCGGCTCTGCACTAGACTGCGAAGAGTCGGTGAATCACAGAGACTGGGCGAAGTGAGTATTAAAAATTTGTAACAACTATTTGTTGTTTGGTGATACGTTTTCTTTTTTTTTACTTTTTTTTTAAGAGAATATATTGTCATCGTGAAAGTTTCAACTACAAGTTTGTAATGGTTACTGACGCTTTATATTGTGTCCTCGAACTAAAATAAAATAGATGGGTAGTTTGATTTTTTTTGCATCATATTTGCATAGTGTCTGAAGCTTTTAGATGGTAAATAAAATTAAAAATTAAATGTGTAAATGTTATAGATAGTATATAATAACTAACTTATTTATTAAATTTAATATATTTGACTTCCAATCAAAATACACAAATTAATTATCTTAAGTAATCAAATCAATGGTTATGAGTATAACTATTACTTTCCTCTTAATATTAAATATAATATTTTTATTATTATCATTTGAAAAAAAATAATGATAGAGAAAAAAGATCACTCCCCAGATTCCTTTAAGTCCCTATTAGACTAAACTTAATACAATTTTAAAATTATTATTATTATTATTATTATTATTTATTTTAGCGGCGTGTAACCCATATAGGTATTAAGACGTGGTGCTAATTAATAAAAGTTATTTTAATTAGATTAATTTTTGTTCTTGCCTATTTACGAAACTACAATCCACTACATTTTCTTTGTTACAGTAAATATCCTGTTAATCCGCTTTCTTCTAGTTTCAGTTAAAATTTTATGACAATTTCTTGCAAATTTAACAATTCACGCCCCGTTCGTTTAGTGGATCTGTCTCTTGTAAATAAGGCTCCCATTCATTTATGGTTTAATATCCAAAGTTAAGTAAGCTAAGTCTTAAGAATTTTATTGATGTAAACAGTTTATCTATAAATATCAGAGTAATGTCCCAATAAGAATAGTTGAAAGGTTGCATGCACTGTTTGTTCAAGGTATTATTAGATGTTACTGAGGCTCTGAAATTCAATAAAATAAATGGTATAATACAGTCTTATGTACTTTCTCATTTAGTATAAAATTGGCTTTCAATAAATTACTGATTCATACGTTTTCTTCAGAAAAATAAGCCTGTTGCTTTGGTAATATAAAGGAAAATTATAAATTGAGAGCTAAATTCTCATAATCATTAAAGAAAAATCTTAAAAATATAATCTTCATACAAAGACTAATAGAAAATTTATCATTTCTAGAAAAAGATACATATAGTTTTATTTTTCATGTAAACCATTCACGACATATGATACCAGTATCCATTTTTTGAACAAAATCATTAGAATAATTTTTAAATAATTTCGTTTTTCCAAAGATCATTAGCAAACTACTTAGGCCATTGATTTCCCCAAAAAACAAGTAAACCAAAATATTTGTATTATAAAATATCTCCCATATTTCCGTTTGGAATAAAATCGTTTGAAGTATTCTCGACATGTCTCATATCTAAAATTAAAAATCAGTCAACCACCCCTGATTTTAGACGAAAAATTAAAATCACAATTTAACCTCGCGTGATGAGCATTTAACATATAGATATTGATTCTTAACGTGATGCATTAAACTTTACGACTCTAACCTTATTTATAAATAGAGATGAACAGATAGAATTTGCTATACCCACTTTAGTGAGTTTGTGAGCAAACAAAAAGGTCAAGAGCCATCATAATCTTCGGGAAATCCGGCCCCATCGTGTAGTGATCAGTGCACCTGGCTATGAATCTAGGGGTCCCGAGTTCGACTCTCAGCTGGTACCTTGGATATTTTTCTCTCCAGGGGAATTAACACAACGCTCACGATGATTTTGTAGATTAGGTTTAAGAATCTCACTGGCTCACATCTCCATATTCAATAACATCACATCGTCTCATTGCGGGTACGTGTAGACAACCTCCATGGGTGTACTCTGGCCAACACCCTGTGCCACCAGAGCACCGAATAGTCTACATACAGGCAACCGAATCTGAATGTCATATTCCATCCGGTCAGTAATACCATACACTAAAAAAAATAAAAAGATTTGTGTGAAATTGTTTGAGAAAGTAAAACTTAGTTCATTATTTTATTCCCTTTGAAAATATGTTTTGTGACGTTTACAAGCAATATAAATTATCTCCTCTTGTCAAAGCTACAAATAGCATTTTCAATACAGATGAACACGGAACTATTTACAATGACTTGTCAAGTATTATTTAGTGCCCAAATTGACTGGTAATGGACTATACCTGATTGTACCTTCAATGATGTTGATGTTGCCCTGTATGTTTCAGTATAGCTCCTGGAAAATACACGCTATGTGGATTACTTCTGGCGGTAACACTAGCTCTTGCCACCCTCGCTAGACACGTGAGTGACTTTGATCAAAAACAACATTGTATACAGGGTGTACCAACGTAGACTTACAAACCTCACTAGCGTATTATTTGCTTAAAAATAAGAATAAGAGCTCATACAATCACATAGTTTATTTACGGTAGAAGAGGTGGTAAGTGAAAACTAGCAAAAGGTTCTTTATTGCAAATATTGGCTGAGAATTGCTAATGTCAACAATTAGGAAATTATTGTTATTTTCCTAGTAATACTATATTATTAATAAAAATAAAGTGCTATCAAACGATTTTAATAATAATTCCCAAAGGATTTACTGTACAATTGGCTCTTTATTAACTTATTGAAACAACAAAACATATTAATAAAACTATTATGCTTTGTTCTTCGCTGTTGTGGCAACAAGACATATTATAGTACATGAAATAACAAATTCAAAAGTATTGTATTTATACTTGTATCTTGTTATAACTGGCCACCAAAATAAATATGTATTTTTATAACTTAGAGAGAGAATATATAGGGCCTACAAAATATTATTTTCAATATAAAACGCTTTTTTTTCGTAAACAACGCATAAACACAGCTGAAGACGGTTTGTATGAAGTCTTTAACAGCCCTTGTTTCTGTTGGTTCACCATCTTAATTTATAAATAGAAGGCAGCTTTTTAGACGCTCTCATTTGAAAAGAAATTTTAAGTGAACTACAGAGGCCGTTTACTTGAAAAAACAAAAAACAAAAAAAATCCAAACTTTTATTTTAAATTATTAACTAAAAACAAATCGTTTGTTGTGAATTTTTTGGCTGCCAAAAGTAACAACTAAACTTATAGTCTTTCAGATCATATGGTTTGGTGAATGGATATATAGTAGATTTTCCTAGCTGTCACTTACAAACTCTCAGACCATAGATAGGCTATAAACTCAAAACGCTTTCTTTTAGAGGTTACACTTTTTAACCCCCTGAAAGATATCAATCAGTATTTACCAGACAGATTACACTATGTTTAAAAAAAATAGCAACAATTTGCATGACTTTCAATGCATAATATTTTATTTACTTCATTACCTGCGTTAAGTTCATACTGTTGCTTGGCGACACTGTACAATTTTGTGCGCATGTTTATGGTTGTATTCAGATTAAATTATGTGTCCACGTCCAGTGGCGTAGCTAGGGTGAGGATGGTGGGCATGTGCCCTAGGTGCCAAGTTTATTAAAAATATTAGCATCAATATAAGTTTTTTTTAACAATGAAAGTGTATTTATTTTATTTTTATTTTTCAATCAGTATTATCACATTTAACCAGTTTTAGTATCAAATATAATAATTCAGACAAATTTTAAAGAATAGTTTTCTCATGAGGCGCAATTTTTTTTTTCATTATCCTCAAAACCCATGAGTTGTAATAATACTTTCCGTTCAGATGGAGAAAGCATCCAGAGTGCTCTTCCTGTGGAAAAACGAGGTTGAGGAGCAGAGAGAGTGCGCCTCTGACATCCGGAGGAGAAACGAGGCCCTCGTGTACAACATCCTTCCCCCTCACGTGGCTGCCCACTTCATGGGCAGTCGCAAGAGACAGCATGAAGAGCTGTACAGCCAGAGCTACGCAGAGACTGGTGTGCTATTCGCCTCCATGCCCAATTTCTCCGGCAAGTTTATACCTGCATTATATTTTATAGATAGGAAGAAACTTTTTTTATGTTTCAAAAGTTACTATTATTATTATTATTGTTATTATTATTATTATTATTATTATTATTATTAGGCCTATTATTATTAGGCCTATTATTATTAGGCCTATTATTATTAGGCCTATTATTATTATTATTATTATTATTATTATTATTATTATTATTATTATTATTATTAGCACCGCGTCTTACTATCCGCTCGGGTTATATGCACTTACGCTAACGTGTAATGGTAGGGTGATTGTGAGATGAAATGGAGGACCTACAGTTTAACTTGGTATCCGAACCACGGTGGAGGCCTGGCATTCCTCACATTCACAAGTTGTGATTAATACACGTCTTGTCAGAGGTGAGGGAAGGGTTTGGTAATCAGACAAATCTGTGTTGAGACCGAGGATTGAACCCCGGATCCCCAGCACAGAGGTCTGACACCTTACCCCTAGACCACCAGGTCACCTACAAAAGTTACTAAAATAAATATTAATATATTTATATAATCCAAATTTGATAGGGAGGCTCTATTAGAAAATATGAATATTTTTTGTGGGCAACATTGATAATATATTAATGTTTTATTAGTGTTAATTTATAAATTATTGATATTATCTAACAAAAGTTACAGATGCAGATAACATGTACTGTAGGAAATCTTGAAAGTTGATCTAGTAATTTTCTTGGCAGTCGTATAAGATCATTTATATTAAGATACAACTGTATTGTGGTCCACATATTAAAAAAATATGTGACTGGAAGGAAATGAAAAATCAAAATCACACAAATTTTGTTGTCAAAGGTAGGCTACGTATCAAAAAATATCTTCTTATTGATATGCTTTATACAATATTTGAATTAATATCATATTTGGGTTTCTCCAGTTTGTTAATATCTAAGATACATTTTTTTATTCCAGATTTCTATTCTGAAGAAACTGTCAATAATCAAGGTTTAGAGTGCTTAAGATTTCTCAATGAGGTCATTTCAGATTTTGATGCGGTGAGTATTATTTTTAATTAGTGTGGTTTTTAATGGGAAAATGTTTGATAAAGCAATAAAAAATTTAACACATACAAAAAATATATTAACTGTACAGTTCTCTTTTTTTCTTACGTGTTTTTTATTAATTAAAAACGTTGTATTTATAAGATATACGTCATTTATTCTAAGTAAAAAATAGGTGTAAGGTTTGCGGCCATGGTTTTTGTGGATAATGGAACTTTCTGTTGACATAAAATTAATCGTGAGTTTCTTGTCTAGCCCCTTCCCTACCCCCAGAATTCAGGTGGCTAGGCTTTTTTTATTGTAAATCAGGTTAGGTTAGACACACAACAGTGTTTACGTCGTCCGTAAACTTTTTTACAATATTTTAGGTATTGCGCCCCGTCCTTGCTTCATACCCAGATGTGGGAGACTTGGTTTTGTATATTAGACTGTGTAAGGTTAGGCTAGACACATGGAAATGTTAGTGGCGGTTGAAAACTTCACGAAAAATACACGTTGGCAATCTCAATGGAGACAAAAAATAATTTGGACTGTTGGCAAATGACGAGAGTTATTAAAGATTTAATGTAATAAATTAGGTATGAGAGAGTGGTAATATAACTACTTTAAACTTATAGGATGCAAAAAAAAAAAAAAATTGGTAAAAAAACACATATCCAAATCACCCGGCTAGGTTTCAACTCTGAAGTCAGATACGAGTTTCCTAGTTTACCAATTTAAAATGTATTTGAATGTTTGTCAAATGTTTTAGCTTTTAGAGCAGCCTAAATTCCAAGATATCATTAAAATTAAGACGATCGGGTCAACGTACATGGCTGCAAGTGGACTTAATCCTTCCAGACAAATTAAGGTGAGTTTTTAAAAAAATGGCACATTTTCCCAATAATCACATGGAAAATGCATCTGATATTTTTAATTCAAAATAATATATATTTCTTTAATAACTTCATGGCTTCAGCCCGCAATCTAGATAAACCAACCAGGCGGCCGCCGTCTGTTGGCAAAGATAGTTCCAACTACTGTGTATAGAATGTGTCATCTGGTCAGCCCAATGAACCATCCAGTCGTTAATCTGAGTTTTCTAGACTGAAGCCGCTGATTTTGATATTTTTTAGCAATGATGTTAATAATTATTTTAACACTTCCTTGATACAACCAGACATCTTACCTGATCATAGATTAAATCAGTAAAACCTCTGCCCTCAAGTCTGAGGAA
This sequence comes from Timema bartmani, assembly GCA_902151455.1. Lineage (NCBI taxonomy): Eukaryota > Metazoa > Arthropoda > Insecta > Phasmatodea > Timematidae > Timema > Timema bartmani. The sequence goes on along the minus strand of CABFWB010000411.1, from coordinate 68,016 downwards.
CCTGGGCTTATTTCTCACTATGAGTCGAATTTGTATTACTGCTAAACATATTTGATCCGTTTCGTTAAATGACTTATTGTATTAGGTCCTACTGTCGGCTTTTAAACAAATTTATCGGGATTTTTTACACCACAATTTTCTTCATATAACCATGAAAAAAAAAACAGTGGTTCTAAAAAGGATGCCGCGATAGTCTTCTAGGACTGCCACGAATATTTGGTGAAATCTATGATAAAGCCAACGAGTTAGGCATTCCTTTAAACAAATAATTATTTTAGTTACAATTAATGTAGGGCATTTGTAGAAAATTATTAAAATCGTGCTTTTATTTTAAATGAATTATTTACTAAAGGTTTCCTTAACTCAAAATTGTTGAACATAAGGATGCTAATAAATATAGAGGATGAATTAAAGTGCGCTACCCTGATAGAGAGAAGACCTCATCAATGATAAGATTTTGGTCTTCAGGCTGTGTGCAAGCGCAAAAAAATAAAATAAAAAAAAGCCCACACAATAGGGTCGAGATCCAATTTCTATAGTAAGTACCTCTTAGAAAATAAAATATATATGTTTTTCCATCCATAGTGACAACATTTTACTACTGTATATCATGTGTTATTTTATAGGTAATGAATAATATTATCTATCAAAAGTGACATCTAAAGATAAAATGACTGGACTTATGAATACGTGAAAATAGATCTTGTAGTTTTCCTAATTGTCCGATAAGTTTCTTACTATGAGAATGGGAGTGTAAATGAGCTAAGTGCATACCATGCCGAGGAAAGTGTCCATCTTTACCTTGCGTTTCACGCCATCTTGTGTCAGGAAAACTCGTGACACTTTAATAACTTGGATGTTAAGTCCCATATCTACTGTTCATTCCCATATATAACTAGTAGTTCTTTGAACAGTAGGCCTCTCTCTCTCCATTAAAAATTGCTAACCACATAATCTTAGGAATTATGTAATAATACTATCAACACTACAGTCTTAAGATTTCTCTTTCAATTTCAATGCTGGCTTAAGTAGCCAAGCTATTATAATGGTTAATTATGGCTATACCGCATCTAAATATTATATTATTTAAATTTAAAATGATACGTGGACACGGAAATCCACCAAACCAGTCTTGGGTTCAAATCCCGTGTCCAGGCTCATTTTTTATATTTAAGTAATTTCGATTTAATTTTGAAATAGCTCCTATAATTTCTCCTTGTATTTGAAGTTAGTATTTTCCTTGATCTAAAGATAAAACAAATTAATTTTAAATTTAACAGTATTCATAGAGAAAAACCGTTGTTAAGGTAGTTTCAGACGTTTTCCTCGCAGTAGATACCAAATTAAAAATAAATAGGACCTATACCTAAGTCGTTATCAGTATAAGCTATCTGATTAATTTAATTAAAATCGCTCGACGCATTGGTCAGCAACCACAGAAAAACAGACAAACTGATGACACGACAAACCTTGATTCATTTTGTTATTGATATTGATGTTCTTGTTTTGTGTTTTGTCTTCTCAGCCAGAAGACACCCTACCGGTGAGATGGGCTCATCTTAGTTTGCTGGTGGAATTTGCACTGGAGCTGAAGAAAGCTCTCCAAGGGATCAATGAACAAAGTTTCAACCACTTTGTTCTTAAGATGGGTATGTTATCTACCGTTTTCCGGCATCTTTTCCCTTTACTACTAGTTGACAAATCACTTATAAAATAGTTCAATATTGAGCTTTATTTTGTTAAATACTATCAGATAAATGTTACTTGTCTACCCGATTGGACTTAACGCCTATGTACTAATTACGATATTGTGTTAGGTAAAAGGAAGGTTTAATTTAGAGGAAGTTTAAAGGCAGTGCGAATGATGTTGAAATCTTGTTCCTCATCGCGAACGTGTGAATCCAAATTTGAGCCGTGGATATTTTATTCAGTAGTGGAGTAGTCTCCCCGACACCTTAGCTCAGTCGGTGGCTTGTTTGCCTACTGAGCTAAGGATTCCAGATTCGATTCCTGGCATGGCCGAAAAATTTATCATGGGCGAAATGTGGGTTTACCCTCTCACGTTGATAAATTAACGGCCGGGGAACTGAATGTTGTGCCTGTTCTAGTCCTAAGTTAGATTATAAGGCATATGAAGCTACGACAAGCCTAGCAAGCTGGTAGTGGAACATATATGGTTTGGATAAAAAAAACTGAGCCATGCTTGAAACAGTAATGAATGTAAGAGTAGTATTATACTGAGGAAAAAAGAGCAGGTTTCTAATTCTTGACTCAGGTCACCGTTTTTCAAACCTAATAAAATAGGTGTAACCTTTTGTCTTTGGTCTTGAAGGAATCAATCATGGGCCTATCATCGCTGGCGTTATCGGAGCTCGCAAACCTCACTACGACATCTGGGGTAACACAGTGAACGTAGCCTCGCGGATGGAAAGTACTGGAAAGGCGGGATGCATCCAGGTATGCCAACCCTCACAACAGTGCGTTTTACTTTCTTCTTTTTTTATCTTCTCGGCCGCATCTGACTAAATTGTCCGGGATAATCGTATATTTACACTAATACTTGATTCACACATTCGCCGAAAATAGAGAGCAAAACTTGCTTGAGTATCGCAGAAATTCACACGCTGTATATTGAACCATGATGCATTGCAACGCAAACTTAAAACAGCTGACTATCAACATATTTTATTTTCTAGTAAATATACATATATTTTAGATCATTATAACGAGTGTTGTTTTCAACTTATAGCGCTGTGTCGTGGCACAATCCAATACTTCGATACACATGCTTTACATTAACGTATTATTTCAAATATCGTCACAGAGGCCAATGGAGCTGTTTGCTTGCTATTAGTTCTCCATCGCATGCGCTGTCATATGCACATGTGAACTGATTTGAGATGGTTGTTCTTGAGATTTGATTGGTTCTCCTGTGCCAAACATCTCAGGCAGAGCGGACAAAGTAGAAAGATAAGTTGAACTTCAGCAGAATAGCTCGTGCCGACGAGGCGTAAATCTTGTGATTATATTAGAGTTCATCACGTGACCACGTTTCTGTTCTGCGCTTGTTTTTTGCCGAACGTGTGAATCCCCAATAATACGGTAAGTATGAGAGAGGTAGCATTTGAGTCACCAGCTGAGGCCACATAGTCTAATTCGTTATTCTCGCAATAGACTTAGAATGCCAGTGACAGGATTATTGGGGTTCAAATCTCGGTCGGGTGTAGTGAGGGTAATCTTTTTCCAAAATGGTTTTCCACTCTTCATCAACAAAAATGTGGATACACTTAATATGAATATAAGCTTCCTAATCTATAAAAACCATTAGCATGATTAGTACATATGCGTACACCTCAAAAGAGTAGTAAGACGTGGTGTTAAAAAGAAGCATTTATGTAAATGTACTCACATTTGCATTTAAGGACAGTAGAAAACCATCTAGGTAAAACATCTTCAGTACACCCTAGCCAGAATTTGAAACCTAAAAGTCACCAGAAAATCAATCGAGACGATATTGACGTTTAGTCTACGTGGCCATCGATGCAAATAACTTCTTAGTAAAGTCGTTCGTAGGTTAACTTGCCGCCTACCACCAGCTCATGGAAGCTCTTTGGTTTTATCAGCGATCCCTTGTAGCTCTCTAGAGGATTTTCCTTGTTAAGATCTAGGAAATGTATAATATCCCGACTTTAAACCATTAATTTACTACTTGGAAGAGAACCAACTCTTATTTTTACAACAACACATTTAAGAACTCTTCGAAAATATAATTTGGGCCCCTCAGATTAATTGAAAACGGGGTAAAGTCCAATTTTAACTCAAATTGAATTAATGCTGCCATCTGTTGGGAAATCTTGAGAACGTTCTAATGCAACTTTGTACTATAGTTAAATGAGGCCTCTGTTGTATTTTAAATTAATTAAAAATTATTTACTGTAATCCTTATGGGTTTCGAGATATAAAAGTTATTGTCCTGGAAAATGTGTATAGTGTGAGTTTCCCCCTATTTCTCTTGTTTCCTTCAAATGCTATCCTACGAGTTAAAGTTATAGATGGCAGACTTTGTTTATGTTGAAATAAATACGTTCAAAAGCTGTCTATAAATTTAATTCATCACAAGTCATAACCCTATCATTTCCAAACTAACCTTGATCATCCTTTTTACTTGATGTAATTTTTAAAACTTGCTTTTTTATTTAATTAATATACTAATATTGTGTTTTATATAATAAATAGTTCCTATACTTTATGTGACTATTTCATATAAATATTATTCAAAACATTAATTTAATTTTAAATCTGACGTTTTTAGTTTAGTTTTAGTAGTTCCAACAGCCAGGTGCGAACCACGTGCAGTTGATTCTACAACTACCTGCTTCGGTGACCACGTGGTCTAACGCGCTACTCTTGAGTTAGACTAGACACGGCGAGATCCCTGCTCGATCCCCATCGGGTGCACTGAGGATAGTTTTCCAATATTCCTCTGTGCAAATGCAGCTGCATTTTATTTTAATTAAACCTTCATAATCCCTAACACATTAGTGTAATTAGTACATATTAGTACAGCCCGAACTGTTTGTAAGATGCGGTGCTAAAAAAATATTATACAACTTATTTGATCAATGTTTTAACTTGTCTTGATCACGTGTAAATTAGTTAAAATTAGCATTATTCATTTTATTCTTTGAAACGTTCTTTTTAGATATTTAACACACACTTATCCTCTTCGAGGTACTGTTACAAAACTATTAATTACTATTATGAAAAGTATCTCATTTATTAAAATTGTAGCCTACCCTTTTCGATATCTTACTAAACAAACTGTTGTCAAAGGTTTGATCCGACATGTTTAAGCCAAACTTTGGGAAGATTCATAATTTTTTTTAAATAAAATTTAAACTCTTTAGAACAAAAGTGTATATTCCTGTCAGACCCAACATGACCAATTGTATTGGTCTAAATTTACCAATGAGGACTTTAATAGAAACGTGTTGACGTGAAGATGTGTAGCCTCTATTAAAATACAACAATTTTTACCAAAAGTTGAAAATTTCACCCCCTCCGCCCCCTCCACCCCTTCCCTCTATCAGACGCATCTTCCGGAACCACTGGTGCTATGGGGCGAAATTGTAACAAATAAGATTATCTATACTGAATTTTTCTCAAACACTTTGTAAATATGAATTGAATGCCTGATGTATACATCTACAAAGTTATACCCGCCTCGGTGGCGTAGTTGACTAATGCGCTAGTCGTGTTGAGCTCGACCGCCGAGGACGGGGAGACCGAGGTTCGAATCTCGGTCGGGTGAACTGGGGGTGGTTTTTCCTAAATGGTTTTCCACTCTCCCTCCACGCAAATGCGGGTTCACTTCCTCTAAATTCAACCCTCCCAATTCCTAATCTATTAGAGTAATTAGTACTTAAGCGTATAACCCGAATGGGTAGTAAGACGCGGTGCTAAATATTATTACAAAGTTATAAATTTTCCATTTTAAAATAAAGTTTCTTTGAAACTAAAATTTACATCTCTTTGTGTTTTATTCATTTGAGAGATATATTTACTTCCTTAGTTTAAATAAAGTACTTATTAAATAAAATAATATATACATTTTTTTATATTTGCACAGGTTTTCTAGTTATATACTAAGGAAACGTAATAACTCTCATGAATCATACCGAAATTATTTAGTATGATGTTTTTAATATTAAATTATGTACTATCACCCCCACCAGCTATAGTCTGATTTAGATAAGAAGGAACTCTTTTGACAGTTATAAATGCTACTAAAATAATATTAATATATTTGTACGTAAAGTCATGTGATCTGTAACTGTCACTTTTGACTGAAAGAATATCTAATGAAAAAAAAGTAAAATGTGATCAATGTTGACTCCAACAAAACTATATTTGCACTATCTATAAGTTACTTCCAGCAACAGTACCACTATAGAAACAATTGTCAGAACCTACACAAACCATGATAGGTTGTTAACTTTTGGTATCTTATGTCGTTCTTGTCTTGCTGTGTTTCCCAAGGTCACTGACGAGACTATGGGAATCTTACAACACTTCGGTTACGTTTTTGAGCAACGAGGTCTTGTGTCCGTTAAAGGCAAAGGCCAGCTGATGACCTATTACCTTATCGGGAAAGGCGACGAGGCGGCGTCCCTGCCTAAGCTCCAGGCGACGCCGAGTCACGTCGAAGACGCAACCTCCCACTCCGACGTCCCGATAAGAGTGGAGCATCTAGACCTGACGGCTGACACGAAGCACGTGGCCGCGTCGGCTGACACTTCACCCCTCATCCGGGACCCGGCGGGAGTCACTGAAGGTTCCAGTGAAACGAAGCTACTTGAGGCGACGACGGGAAATGATGATGGTTGAATGTGGTATTTTTTCACACTCTAACCTATTGCGATAAACCTTTTAGTGAAAAAGGCACCCATCTCATCGTTGTAGATTTCACATCTTGTCATCCATTGACTACTTATTCCGCTTTTTTGACGGATGACAAAGTAACTATAACCGTGTTCGTACGACAGGAGATGTAGCTTCTCACATGTTGTGTCAATTTTAAAAAACCTTTCACTAATTTTTTTTTAAATGACTACTGAAAGTGGGAATCTAACCCATGTAAATAAATATATATCTGTACATACTGTATGTGTTAATATATATATGTATATTTATACATACTGTATTTGTATATTTATATAAATATAAACATTTGATATGTGTATCTATATACTATAATATATGTAGAGATTTGTATATATACATATATGCATACATATATTTAAATATATATACACACATTTAAATATATATGCATATATACATATTCATATATGAATATATACATATTTATATATGCATGTAAATGCATATATATACATATTTAGCCTATATCTGTGAACCTCATGACAATGGAAGTATGCCATCACCAAAGTTTATTCCACCCAAATACTTTTGGAAAATCTAACTTTATAAATCAATATTTCACCGGTTGGCGCTATAGGTTTAGTGTGGCACCATTAGCTAAAAGGCCCAATAAATGACAGCTGGAGTACAGGCTGGTGTATTCATAGCAAGGATAGCATGTTGTTTAGATAAGTCATGTAATTAATTTATGTTTTAGGATTGATTTTTATTTTATACAAATTTATATAGAACTAAATTATTTCAAGGGGTATATTTAGTTAAGTTAATAGCTGAATGTAGTTACCTTGTTTATACATATTTATGATATATGAAGTGTTTAAAAATCATTTGACCTTAAGTAATAACAAAGCAAACTGCATCGGACACATCCTCAGGAGGAACTGTCTTCTTCACGACGTCATAGAAGGAAAGGTTGGAGAAAAGAGGATCTTAGGAAGAAGGAGGATTCAAATATTGAAGGAAAGAAGAAAATTCTGGGAGCTGAAGAAGGAGGTAGAGGAAAGGATGCATTGGCGGTCTAAGTTCACTGATAAAAGGAATGGACCTGTAGAAAGACAGGACATCTGATAATAATAAGTAATATCAAACCTACGATAGAGACGTCTATAGCTTTTTGTAAATTGATAGGTGTCAGCATATTCTTTCAATATGCTATGCACAAGAGCAGACAATAGGAGTTGCACACATAATAATGTCACATAGTTATGATTTCTAAACATAATCTATTCTAATTAAACTTCAAAAATGGCCTACATTTAAAACATTCAGATAAATATATCGGTACGTGCTAAGGTAATTAACTAAAGTCTGATAAAATAGTGTTTAATTCTTCATATTTTAAACGTTTGCCTCAAATGACCTGTTAACGGTAGGATTTTATTTTAGATATAATCGTCTAGAAACTGAATCACTTTCTTCACTAAAGAATTTTATGTGAGTTTTTGTTAAGTTGTTTAGTAATTTGAAATGAATATTCAACAAAATTATTTTCAAACAGAATAACTAAAGTAATGTATATTCTTTCCTTTGATTTAAACACTAGGTGCTACTAAATATAATATAAATGCTATATTGTTTAAAATTATAATACAAGTCCTATTTTCCTTACAATTTTGTAAAGAGATTTTTTTTACATATGTGTTATTTAATTAAACACACACTGTTTGTTATTAATTATTTTTTAAATATTACAAGCAAGCATAGTTAGTGTTATATCGTTAATTTTATATTCCCTATATACCTGATACCATACCTTGAAATAATGAAGGTAATTGTATTAGTTGTATCTAATTTTATTGTTAACGTTTTACAATAATTTAATAAGTTGAATTTGAAAAATATATACTCACTTATAATTGAAAATTGATTTCCAAACAGTCATCATAGCTTGTTTAAGGGATTATTATTTCTGTAATTGGAAAAATATGCAAGTGTTAAAAAAACTTTTCATGAAATAATACGTGTTTGATTGAAATATAGCATAATATCAAAGAAAAATCTCACTGATAAATAATGTGTCAAATTTGTTTTATATTATACCATGTGTTTGACAAAATACCCATACCTCACTTCCCTACGATTTAAATGCAATGTCTGCAGACAGTCACAACTAATATTATCCTTTAATTAAGGTATTCCTTTAAATATTACAATAGACAAATCTAAACCTATACAAAATAAAGATACTATGTCAATGTTCCCGATGAATCTAGAAAAATAGTATAGTCATTGATGTGTTGAGCATTACCAAATATTAAATGTTTAGAAGGTATTTGTGCTGGCACATGACCTAACGTTTTTATTTGTCATAGTGTTTTAGACCTCTTATAATTTTCCATGGACATAGGTCTTCTACCTATGTATGAAGTAACTTCGTTAGAGATCTAAACAAATTGTAAGTCTATAAAACAGGGTAATGATTTTTATGTGGGTTTTAAAATGAAATAAATTATAGTATACACCACTAGCTTAGTAAATTGTTGTTTGTGTATCCCGATTAATAAAAATCATTATATGTCACTGCTAACATTCTCATGATTTTAGTATCTTAGCATTGAAACATTACAAACAAAATTGAATAAGTCCATTTTATTCAAATATTCTATGATAAATGGACATTTGGTCCTAAAGGTAAAGTTAATAAAAAATATTTTAATTACATTTGTGAGTGGCACATATCCCGAAAGTTTTTTTTTTATTTTTGAGTAAAGAGTAGTAAATTTTCATAAAACATATCCCGTAGTATGAGAATTAATATTTATACCAAGCTAATAAATAACGTTGAGTTTTCGTGAAATTATCCTAATCTTGAATAGTAAATTAACCAAATAGTAAGCTTGCTTTGTCATAATAATTTGTATTGCGTTGATATATGAAAGGTTAATAGATCTGATCATTCCTTAATTCATATGAATTACATGGAAACTTTTTGTATGCAGTATAATCAAATTGAAATGTACTGTGAAGCTTTGTCTCGGACAATCAGATATTGTTTGTGTAAAATATTATAGAATTAGCTTTTTTGAGGGAGATCTGTAATAATTGTGGACGAGTTATTGATTGTATCTGTGTAGTTTTTAAATTACTAAAATATTCCTGTTGAAATAAGTTAGTTGAATATACAATCTTATAAGAGATTACACACACATAAAAAAACTATTAACTCTTGTGAAATACGAAAGTATCAGTCAAATATATTTTTAGATAAATAAATGTAGAAGCATTGGTGTGACTGTCTTGTCATAAAAAATCTTTCAAAACTTTATCAGCATGGAGAAATAAGGCAATTGGTATTCAATTCTTGTCCTTTATTAATTTTATAATGTTATTAAAAAGATCAATGGAAATTGGTCCTTCGTTAATTTGGTGGTTAATGTTTTTTAGGCAAGGGGATCACTATGGAATTCTTACTATTAATTGATTACATACCGTTAGTTTTTGTTATTTAAGTGAAAATATTGCGATTTAAATAGAATTAATATTTTATTTTATTTAATTCAATAGCCCAAGCTTACGTATTACAATAAAATTCGAGAAACTAAATTGTAATATTGTCATTTTTTAAAGTTACTTTTAGTGGATAGGAAGTATTGTGATCGTCATAAAAGCTCGAAATCAAGATTTTGATGGATGTCAACATTTCATGACCGTCTGAGTACGAAAAAGTAGTTTCCGCTTAGCAGTTTTTTTGTCTGTTCATCGACCTAGAGCCGAAACCATTTTACCGATCGAGCTACAACTTGTTATCTAGGATTTTAATAAGGTTACAATTTTTTTTTATCTGCCCCTAAATTAGAGGGAAAAATAGAAAAAAATTGTTTAGAATTCCTTTATATGTACATTTTAACACTACAAATAAAATGGCTTACCGCATTTTAGCTGAAATATTACTTAGAGAGAACTTTACATAAGTAGATATTTCTAATTTGGAATTACCTTCGATACTCTTTGAGGTACGAAAAAACTTATTTCTGAAAGGGTGTAGAAGTATTAAAGAAACAAAACTGTTTTTTTTTTCTATTATAAAAATAACAGTTTACAAGTTAAAAACTTTTTTTTTAAATTGCAGATCTGGGAAATTGGACGTTGAAGAGTTAAATAAATGCATCCCGGATAGTCAGAAAATTGTTTAAATTAGGGACTCCTAATTAGGAATCCAAGAAACTGGGAAAGGCCCTCAAAGCTTATATAACTTAAAGAAGATACTGTATTGGCAATCTAGTGGTGAAAAAAAAATCCGATTAAAATAAGCAACATCCACTGACTTGCGTGGTGAACCATATTTTT
>CABFWB010000411.1:28775-57170 GCA_902151455.1 Timema bartmani | reverse complement strand
TTTTTTTTTTTTTTTACTTTCTCCTTTCAATATATTACCATAACAGTTTGTATTACTTAATTTATTCTCTTTGGTGAAACATGATATTATTTAACCCCATTATGTTTATGTTAATATGTATATTAATAAATTTCACTTATATTATAATCGATCTTAGACAGAAATTGGGTTTTCTATGAAATGCGTCAAATTGTACACTCAGTTTTTTGCTATACACATGTGCTAGGTACTTTTTTGTTTCAAATACTTAATTTATTTCAATTTATTGACTGCCATAATTGTTTTGGAATTCTCTATTTTTATTATTTTCTATTAACATATTTTGTAATGTATTTTTCTACACGGACATAATATGAAAGATAGGCTACCTTCCAAATCACACGTTAAAAAAAAAGGTCAATTTTTAGGTAAAGGAGCTAGAAACTATGTGCGGGGTACCGTATTATTTATTTTAAATACGTGGAGAGCTAATATAATAAAGTTATGTAGATCTCGAAATGATTAAATAGAAGTTTTAAGTTTACATCAATTTTAAATCAACTAAATCATACCAAAAATTGATTTTATTATGTGATTGGAAGTAAAAATCACTTCTTTAAAGAACTTATTTTGATTATTTTACATCAATTAATCGGTTTGAATATAATTTAAGGGGGAATTTTACACAAATATTTTTAGTTTGATAATCCATCAGGTTTTATTTATATTATGGCTGTGCCTTAAATAATCAATGCTTGTGTGAACATTTCATAACAGTTATTTTATTTCAAACATAAATGTGTAATCTATTATTAGTGTGTGAAAATATTGAAGAAATGAATGCAAAGTACAAGCTTTACGATTAATTTGTAGACTGTATATTATGTCCTATACATTTTAAGATTTACCTAAAGACAATATTAATTTCATACATTTATATTTAAATTAATTACGGACTTATGGGGATGAATTTAACATTATTTCATTGAAGTACAAATCAAGACAACGGTTTCATCTCTGATATCAACCAGTATATGAAAACACTAGCATCCATACACTCATATAAAAAGCTTTTTTTGTGTACTTGCTAGAAATACACCCTATAACTATCCGTACCTTTGAAGTAAACAATCTTGATTGAAACCTCTTCAATTTTTCAGGAAAGTAAAAAGTAACAGGATCTAGCATTGTACTCAATCTGCTTGCTTTATGATACTGTATGCTTTATATTAGCTGTGTTTAGATAAAAATTCACCTCACTTTATTCAACAACTCTAAAAGAATGGTACTTTTAGCTTAGGTTATTTATTGATAAAGTACAGGATGTTTTATTTAGATTTAAATTCCAACTTTTAAAAAAAGACATGAATGGTTTGATGACAATCGTATGGGACCATAATGTATATGAATAATTTTAAATGTAAAAAAAAATCTGTTTGTATAAAACAAATAGGCATAAACTATTGAACAGAACGTAGTTTGTAAAATAAAACTTGTTTGATTGTAAAGTTCTAAGTATAAAATGTAGGTAGCTACCCTTTCCACTCAACGCCCAATTTCAAATCCATCATAAATTTAGGTATTATTACTAGGTAGAAGTGGCTTTATAACCATGGTGGATTAAGGGCCACTGAAACACAAAATCTACTAATAGCAAATTTAATAAGTCGTGTACGTAAATACAAAAAATTCACTCCTTAGATTTAAGACTAATTTTTCTAAATCATTTCTTATGTTTTATGTTCATAAGAATATGAATGCGCTTTGTTCCCAAAATAAACTTAATTTGTTTTAAATTTTTGTCTAATTTTCTTTACTGGTGTAAATAAAACAACTTAATAAAGTTGGGTATTTTCTTGTTTGTTCTATGGAAAATAAAGAAAGAGCGCTCTTAGCTTTGCCATAGTACATGTTTAGAACACACTTTTATTAAATAACCTAATAGTTAATCAAAGAAACGATTAAACCCAATATTAATTTCAATTTAATAAGATTACTAAAGTTTAACACGTTTCCTTTTTTAACTAACAACATATTGTGATTGTTTGAAAATACTTGTATTGTATCTAATCAATTAATCTTCTTATTTATGGAAACTAGTGTTTTCCATTATATTTCTACCAGATGATAATTTAAATTAATGACAAATCCCCTTCACATAAGAACCATTATGAACAAAAATGTCAACATATATTTGTCATTGAACCTTATTAAACGTTAAGTATCTTATCATCATATTTATAAATTATATCATGTAATTCATACCTTGGAAATAGTATTTATATTGATCACTTTTCATAACACAAAATGAAACATAAAGATAAAATCAAATTGTTTTCAAAATAACTATGCGATAACATAATATGGAATCTCAAATTTGACCTGTCATTTATTGTGTTCGATTTCACAGGGGAAGGACAGTCGATTCCAGTCTTGAATGCAACATTTTTTTATGTATCTATCATGCTTTTAAATCAATTACGTACCCAATATAGTTTATAATATTGTGTATACATACAACCTATTACTAAATTGTAGTCAATATTTGATACAGTGTGCTTGTCAAGATGTCGGAAAATGGAAACAAAGAGCGCAGTCCTATTAATTAAATGGCAACAAATACTTATAAACAATTTCCATTAATATATTTCCTAAGTCAAGACTAATAGCCTAAATTCCTAAATAGATATTTTAAAAATATCCGCGGTGTTAGCCGATAATTGTGACATACTAATAGAGCGGCTGCCATCTATTGGCAAAGAGAGTGAACATTTGTGGATAGAAGGTGTTATGTGATCAGCACAATGAACCCTCCGGAATTTATCTCAATTTTCTAGACCAAAGCCGCTACTTATTTATTCAAGTAGCTACTCAATTGTCATTACGTAACTGAGTTGACTCCGTTCTAGATTCTTTGCTTTACAGAAAAATCTGGAAATGCCGGGGATCGAGCCCGGTATCTGTGGATCTATAGCCAGGAACTGTGACCAATTAACCACAAATTGATATGAGAATTTTTGTACTTTATTTTCACCGTATACAGCGCCCTATAACTCATTCAATATATCCGCAATTAATAACGACAATGAGATAGGAATTTAAAAAATCAAATGAAAAAGATAAATATTAGCATTTATGTGGAGGGAGGTTGGAAAATCACTTAGTAAAATTACCCTCAATACACCAAGCTGGGATTCAAGCTCTGACATTCCTGTACCGGTAAACTAGAATCGATGAGTGTTACGTTTAGCTTGGGTACCCACCGATGCATATTGAATTTATACTCAACTTTTGTGCTATTTTGGTCAATAACTTCATAATTAAAGTGAGGAAGTATGAAACGTGAGTTAAGGAACGTGTTTTTGCAGTTTGTGTGAAAAAAATTTTTTTTGTCCAAAATAAATAAAATTCTCTTCAGGAGAAACATAGTTTAATTTTCTTCAAATGTTGACATCAACAGTCCTTTAACATCGGTCAAGAGTATCTTGGAATTTTATGACAAATTTTTTTCTTCATATAAAATGTTTCTCATCCATTGCCAATGAAAGATATTCAAAAACGGTTGATGTCACAATGAGAAGAATAAAACATTTACCCTTTATCGCTTTTCGTACATTCTCACATTAAAGGGGAATGCGAACCGCGCGTAGAGAGTCGTCAAAGTTTACAGCTGGTATTCAAATGATAGAAACTTGGACAGAGTTGGGCCGTTGTGCTGTTAACATATTAACTGTAGGACGACTAAATAATAGTTCTATTTCCCACTTAACCACATTTAATTATCAATTTGAAAACTTAAGTCACTCTGGTAGTAAAATGTATATTCAACACCTTAATATCTGATTACTAATACTTTGTCAAATTCATTTGAAAAACTTGTAAATAATCCAAAATCATTTCATTACATTGTGGATTTGATTTTATTCGTAGTATTGCATGTAAAATAAAAAAATGTTTAGTTTATTTGATATTTTTTAACTTGTGAATTAAAGTTGGCTGATGTAATTCAGGTGAAACATATTTAATTAATATCAACAATAGCTGTGAGAGGAAGTAACCACATGTGCGGATAATATGAACAGATAGTAAGACGTGGTGCTATGAAAAAAACTAGCCACATACTGTACACCATCATGGAAATAGTAACGAGCCTTTTGTTTTGCATTAAGTTCATTTGACCATCAACATTTCACTGAACAATTTTAACACGTGTATAATCATAAGCTATAAATAGTAATTCATTGATTTCAAATCATTACATTTCACGTATTTTAAGGGGTCAAACTTGCTATTTTATTCTATTTGTGTACCATTGTTTAGGTATATAATATTAATAATATAAATACTATTAATCTGTATTATTATTATGTATATTAATAATATTTCATTGAAATATTTATGTTATTGATATTATTATTAAAAATATTTTTTATTTCACTGTGTACACCTAACATGCATGTCTAGTTATACTAATTTCAGTCCCATATATTAATTATTTTATCCTAACAATGATACGCAAAAAACCTAAAATTGCAAGCTTTACCCCTTATAACTCGTGAACTGTAATTATTTGAAATCATTGAATCACTATTTATAGCTTATACTTATACACTAGATAAAACTGTACATTAAAATGTTGATGGTCAAATGACGCTTTCTACATACATTTAGTTATTCATTATTATAGCTACTTGAGTTTAAAGGTAAATTCGGTAAAACTAAATACAACTAAAAATATTGATGACTTCAAAAGTTGTGAATGCTGACACATAAAGGATATAGACATAGTGTATTATTACATGTGTGCTAGTAATTGAGCCCTCTTGGCTTCAAAAAACCTGGTAATAGAAAGGAATTGTGTTTTTTGAAACGACCAAAAATATCTTGAGGTTTATTAAAGTTTAAAATTTTTCTCAACAAATATGGCATTTAAAATCACCCAGTCTCAAAATAAGATGAAATGAAAAATTGGTTAGAGGTAAATGTATTGGTTCCTATACTATAAAGTTTTAAGACTAGTGATTTGCGTTGTAACATACTGACTAATTTGATTATCCTGACGCTAAATACTCTTAATGAAGTATCCAAACACTATAAGTCCTCTTACCCATTTCAAATGTTTCGTTCTTTTATGTATGACACCCAAAAAATATAATATCGTAAAGCTATTAAAAATCAATTAACAATATTGGTATTAGTATGCAATATATGGTATTACTTTAACAATTTAAAGTGTAACTCTTGTGTAAATACGTAGCTGTAAGAACAAGAGTAAATAAATTCTGTAATATTGATTTAAAATTGGAAATATCTCTTTTTATATGTTAGTTTTCTTTGTATAAAGATCTGGTTTTAACTGAAGTATTTGTAATATTATTGTAATATATAGCACACATGATAATTAATAATATTATTTTTGCTACAAGCTCAATTTGAACTTTGTTTTTCGTGGCTACTGTACATGTAAAGTTGAGATTAATAAACTTTTATTTGTAATATTTTATTGGTAGTTCTGATGAATTGGATAGGTTTCTGTATTATTTTATTATTAAAAATTCATATATTAGACTAAAACTACCACTAGATAAATGCACAAATAGATTTTGTAATCAAATAAAAGAACTAGAATGTTCTTCTGATACTAAAATTTATTTTAAATTGGTTTTATTTTTCTAATAAGAATTAAATCTTATGCAAGAAGATTCAATAATATGGGCTTTGCATTTTTTTCATGTGATTGTTTCCAGAGGTTTTTAGTAGAGGTTGTAAGAATATGTTACCTTAACTTTAATATAAATAAGTTTAAAATTACCATAGCTTTTAATAAATAAATTCATCTTATTGTATAATCGTAGCTTTCGATCATAAATATGACAGTTATTTACTACCTGCATTGATGGACACGAGGACTATAGGTCAAGATTTTCTGTTGGGGGTTTGAATCCCAAGTGGGTGTACTAACTACTAAGGGTAACCCTTCATGAGTTAATCGCCCCCCCCCCTTCCCCATAAGCAAATTTGGATACATATTATATCAAATTTATTTTCCTTGCCTATATTGCCTATAACCCATTAGTTTAATTAAAATTTGTACTGCCCAACCTAACAATAAGATATGCTGGAAAAAAATCCAAGTAAAATATAATGCATCTGAAAAACATCATATTCATAAATACATCATTACACAATTCAAACCAAAGAACAGATAAAGAATCTAATGATTGAATGTGTATTTTGTGACTTAAAAGTCTTTTTACTCTAGTCCCATAGTAATTAATTTATTGAAACATCCTTATAACAAATAAACATTAAATATATATATTTTATTAATGCCATTAGGCTGAATATTGACTTTTACTTTTACATACAAAGAGTGTATTGTAAAAGTGAATCTTTTCAACCTTGATAGTATGATGGATCTTGACTATAGTGTCCTCAAGCTCTAATAAAAATTGGTCTTACATTTCTGTCTGTATACACCATTGAATGTTGTAACTGAGACTAGAGCCGAAACTTTCGAGAAATAATTAATCTTATGCATGGTATTTATTGGTTGAATATTACCTTAAAGGAAACAGTGATAGTCTAACTCTAGCCCTAAACTAAGAAAAAAAGATTTTTGAATAATTCAAAGTCTTCAAAAATGGCTCTAAATAATTTTGTTGTTTTCCCCCCCACCCCCTCCCACCCCAAAGAAACATTGATTTAAGGGTAGTATACTTATTACTTATTTTGAGAATATGAAAAATAGGTTTTAACGATTTTGTTCAGAATATATATCTTAGGCGTGTTTTATATAGTAAATAAAATTATGTACTTGTTTTTCAGAATAAAAATTAGTCAAAAATAGTTTAATGTTGAGTTATGTTTGAAAATTTGAAATATTTTGAAAAATACTGAAATGATTTTATTTAAAGATGTGTGTTTAGTGTGTTTTTTTCACTATAGAAAGCATTTTCGTTACTTTTAAAAATTAGTTTGAGGTTAGTTTACTAATGATTTGATTTTTTTAAATAGCTTTAGCAAAATATATCTTCCCCCGAAGAAAATTATTTAAGGGTAATCTACGTAGAGCCTATTTTTAGAATAGTTTTTCTAAATATTATAGAAAATATGATTAAGTGTGTATTATTGTGTCTGTACCATTTATTTAAAATTAAATCAGATATGAATTAGTTTTAGAGTTGTTAGGTGCTTAGTAGCTCTTGCACCACAACTTGTACCAATACATATAAAATATGATTTTATCACTAAAATGCTTCGGATGGCCAAATACTGTAACTAAAATTATATTTTAAATGAATAAATATCAAGGATTTCTGGATTTACACTTATTTATAAAAGTGTTAAAATATTATGTTTTATATATGAATGTAGGATGTTCGAAAACATCATACTTAGGAAAATATTTGCTCCAAAAATAATATAATGGAGAGTGTGGGTAATTAGATAATGATAAGTTATATACACCGTCCTCCTCACAAGATATTGTTGGATAATCAAATAGTTACGGTGGTCATGACATGCAGGGCGAATGGGATAATCTAGAACCTTGTTCAGGGAATTGACTAGCAAACCAATTAGGAAGAGACCAATGGGAAGACCTTGACTCAGACGGGAGGATGACATTAAAATTGATATGAAAGAGATATGGTGTAATGAGCTGTAATGAATAGAACTATATCCGACACCTTAATTCAGTCGATAGTGTGTCTGTACTGAGCTAAGAGCCTCGGGTTTGATAACCAGCATGACCGAAAAACGTATTACTGGTAAAACTAGAGATTTCCAATGGCTGGAGGCTGTATGTTGTGTCTGTTCTAGATTAAATTAGTTAATAAATCGTTTGATGATATAATCACTCGGTTCAGAAAGTGCACGTTAAATACCTCAAATAAATTAAATTAAAATTATATAACTAGCTGAAGATAGAGATAGGTGGCGTACTTTTGTAAGTGTGGTAATTAACTTTCAAGTTCCTAATACCATAAAGTAAGTAATATAGCTTAAAAAGTTCAACATGTTAGATTATCGTAATTACATTTATTATTTACTAACATTTTTTTCATTTATAGCTAAGCGTTAACATCAAACAAATCCAAGAAACATATGTATAGCTGTTTTTATAAATTTAATTCTCTAAATAGTGGCCTCACAAACCTATTTTGTCTTTAATTAAATCAGACAGAAATAGAACATAAGTAAATAAATTAATATCTATCAATGTAATCTTATTACACACATTATTATTCTTGACTCACCAATTTTAGAATATATAGTTATTATAATAAGCAATTACCTGATAAATTATTAAAGATAATTAATTGAATTAAATATTACTTCCTTATTGATAGTTTGGAGGTTTAAGGTTAATGGATTAAAATATTAATATATATAAAACCATGATACACATAATTAATCGTTTGTTTTATCATAGGAGAGCTAAAAATAATTTATGTATATATATATAATTTTGTACTTTATTGTAAATGAGCACAATATTTCCAAAAATTTACAGTCAAAAGGATTAAAAGCATAGTGCAAATCAGTCGCATAGCTGTATGAATATGGTGAGATAAAAATATATGTGATGTTAAAAAACAAATCATAACAATTTTTGTTTGAGCTAACAAATATTTTAAATGTGTGAATTTCTTCTTATTGAAATTTAAAGTCACAAATCTCTGCTATATACAGTAGTGGAGTAATAAAAACACAAGTTGTAAGTTTAATTAACCAACACTTGAACTTATTTATATTTAATTTTCTAATTAATGTATCTATTTTTTAACATATAATTTTACTTTATTATGTAAAAGAGTTTCAGAAATGTTAAATACAAGTAATATCCTGAAATAATTACCTTTAAAATGGCTAAAATAAAGTAAACCCTTATCAGGTAAACGGGCATCCAAAATTCTAAAAGCAGATAAAAGTTTGATGTTATTTAAATGAAAATATATTGTTTTAAAAATAAGTTTTCAGGTGTTAAATTAAATCCACATTCATAATCGAGTTTTATACCTTAATTATATTTTGTCTTTAATTAAAATAAACTATTGCAAATTGTATACAGAAAATATGTTTACAAACCAAAGGATACGGTGTCGTTAGTATGTGCATAAAAATAGATATTATTTGAGAATTTCCCAATATATATTTACAAAATATTTTAAATACATTTTTATACTTTATACCTTTAACGATGTAATGTTATTATTAGTATAAATTTTAAACACTATACTCGTATAAACATAGTCTTAATAAATTATAATTTTAATTAGAATACAAGCATAAGTAAAAATATAAGTAATATTTTATATAAATATTGAATAAGACAAGGTAAAAAAAATCATATTTATAAATAGATTCATTCACATCCATCTCATTATCACTGCTCATATAATTAGAATTTGTTTGAAACGATGTTGGATTCAACACATTTAAAAGATTGGAAATGATTCGTCTTTTTATAAAAACTAGCCTATATTTTGAAAAAAATTCAAAAATTATTTTTCTTGATAAATTTAACAAGTGGTTTTACTCCATATTCAGGCTTTGAAATCAGTTTTTAACAATCGTAAATCCCAATGCTTTTTTTAAAAAGTAATAACTATTCATTACTTGTGCGAGCTATCAACATTAAATTAAACTATTAGGGTAGGGAGGAATAAATTATAATTTAGAATAAACCTAGCCTAATTTGCAGGAGGGAGGTTGTAAACATTTCCCTCAGTACACCCAGCCGAGATATGACTTTCGTGTTACTAAAAAACCATACTAAACGAGATTTAGGTTTAGTCCTTGAGGATTTTAATTATAATTATAGCCTCTGGATTGCGACCTCTAGGTTGGATAACCATGAACTAAAATGTAATTAGTGACAACATAAATATTACTATGGAGAAAGCTAACGATTGTATCATTAATTGTAAATAAAAAAAGCTTGTGAGGTCTAAATTATCTTTAGGTTACAGATATAGCCGCATCAATATCATATTCATAAATTTCAAAATTGATACCTGGACACGGGAATTGAATCCAGGACCCTTTTGCTAAGCACCAATGCTCTACCACTGTATAAATTGGTCCGTACATATATTTGAAGGCCTGTTATATAGTATAATCGTTCAAGAAAATAAACATTATTAGTAAAATGACGTAAATCACGTGATGCTAGTCTTCTAATGCAAAGGTTTTCGCTTTTACTTTTATTTATTGTCATAAATACGTTATTACGTCTATAATGACAAAAACTTTGATTTATATTTTATCTTAACTTTTTAATTAACAAACTTAAATTGATTACAAGTTGTGGATAGTATAAATGCTGACGAATATAGCTTAGGACAGAAATAAAATAAAACATTAATAAAAATTAATGATTTGTGTGAAAAAGCTAAATTACAAAACAAACAAAGCACTAACTAGATAAAACCCTTAGGACTAACGCCGAACCAACAAGAATTTATTCGAAAAATAATAAAGAGTAAAATTACGTCCTTGAAAATGTAACGCTTAGAAAAATAAAATGGCGATCGTTTCATCATTTTCTAATTGAAAGTTTAACAACCGAGGTTCCTTAACACCTTGAAGACCTCGACCAAGGTAACCCCTCCTAGCCGCTAAGACTTGACGGACCCGTCCTGAACGAGCGGCAATGAATAGTTTTGAGAGAAAGCTTCGTAGTGTCCCTCTACTGGGGACACCAGCAACCCTCACGTCCTCACAAACTTGTACACCACCCCGAACACAAGGACACTCACCAACACAAGCACCAGAGCCGTCACCACCTTTGCGAAAGCGTTCATCCCCGTGTCGGAAGGGTCCAGAGTCCGAGAGTTTGAACTTTGGTTACTCCGGCTGCGTTTACTCGCCAGGCCTCTTGCCAAGGCCGGGAAGGCCAGGCTCTGAGTGAAGGTCAACTTGTGGATAGACTCGGAAAGGCTGTAGGGACCTACGCTCCCTCTGGCGGCGGCCCTCAGCAAGGCGTACTCGAGGTCTAAGGCGTCAAGCAGAGAATATCTCGCGGTCATCGTTGAACTGCGGCGTCGGTCTCTGTCGTGAGGGTGCAGCCAAGGGTCGGAGGTTCTAGAGGTGGCGGCGGCAACGCTGGTCAGGGAGGAAGTCGTGGAGGAAGAGCAGGAGGCGTGGTGGAAGGCAACAGTGACGGGAAAGTCCGCGGGGGGGTCTTCGAGACACACGTGTTCCGGAGACCCTGGGGCCCGGAGTAGGCGCGCGTGGTCCGGGTGAAGTAAGGCGGTGCTCGGGCGTCGCGACGAGCCAAAGGTGGGTGAAGGCGAGGACGTGGTGACCGGGGGTGGTGGTGGTGGCTCGTGGATGGTGGGGCACTGCGTCACAGACCCAGGGGAAGGGCTCACCTGGAACATACATGTGTTCTCAAGAGTACTTATCAAAAATACCGATTTTAAAAATATAGTTGAAAAATTACACCCGGACACGGGAATCGAACCTTCAACATATCGAATCCTTTTTCTATCACTAAGCTATCAAGGTTGAGCCCAGTGTCATTCTTTATCTCTCTTAGTCCAAGACATTGTAAAAAAAATTATTGACTTTTGACTTATTGTTTTTTTAAACTGATATCTACCCCTTTTCCAGAATCCTACTATTGGTTCGTCAAATACTGTAGATAATTCAATTTCTGTCACTTGAATCAACGATTAAGTTCCATATAATTATGCTTTTTTGGTGACATTTACAGAAAGTTGGTTTGCTAATACAGTCCTATTTTCATAAAATTCATGTTGAAACTTTTTGTATTTATGAAACATCGAAAGCCATTTTAAAATTATTCAAATTAGAACATAGTTAAATTTAGCAGGCTATTTTTAAATGTTTCTACGGCATTCTTGGGTATGTTTGCCACCCTGATTGTGAAAACAAGTTCTCTTAACAGGTTTCTATATAGAATTCTCCACATGTTCAGTAAGCTTCACGCTCCATTAGCGGTTTGAGTTGAAGCTCTTGTTACCCCATCACGTATCTGAGTGCCAGTACAGTATTAGTTTACATAGCACGTGCTCTATTTTTTGCTTGGTATACTAATGTATATTTCAAACACAAAGTAGTGTGCAAGAAGCACGAACAGGAAAAATATGGGTTGATATTAAATTTAATCCCACCCCGCTAGTTAACAAACCTACTAAAATGGTCTAAATGTGCTTTATTTGTGTGGCGTACAGACTAGAATTATGACGTACACATATATACATAATTTAATATATTTATAGGCATTGTATAAGTTCCATCCTTATAATTAATGGGGAAATAAACTTAAAATATATCATGCAGTATAAAAGACGTGGAATAGCTTGTCTAACATTACGTGCAAATTCTTTCTCTTTCCTGCAGATATAAAAGCTAATTTTGTACCAAATTAGCAAGCAATTATATTTTAATGGTGCATTAAATCAAAAAGTAGTCATAATAAAATGTGATATATTCAATTCAGTTCTGTATTAAAAAGTAAGTGCCAGAAATGATTAAAGTGCGTTTAAACATTCCATTTCAAAGAAAGTGTTATAACTTTCATTGTTAGATTCAAACTATATAAAACTGTAAGCCCGGAATAAATAATAAAGACAGGTAGGATGAGTATGTACTAATTATGAAAAGCTTTAAAAAAATTTATATATAGATAAATAAATTTATATTTAAAAACTACTATTTTTAGCTAATACATTTATTTACTCGATTTCACTATGCTGTTAAATTTTATTCTTGCATACATTTTTGAATATATTAATTTATGAAATTTCAATAATGAGTTTAATAAAAATAAATACATTATAATTAATATTTAAATTAAATTTTAGGAAGTTTCACATTTTCTCCGAATCCTTAGCAAAACAATCAGTACTAATTTGAAAATTTGTGATAAATTCGGACTATATCTAAATTATAAGGCTACCATAAATGTGTGGCCAGTAAAAATATATTTTAAAAATTTATATCACCCCTTCCTAGCACTAAAATAGAAATAGTATATTTACAAAGAACAAAAGTTATGTAATAAAGTTCTTTGTTTGAGTTCGGTGAAGTGATTCAAGATTTTTACCAAAGCGTCATTTAAATATACTGTATAAAATAATGCTAATGTTCATATTTAAGTTAAAATATATTATACGATTATTCCTACGTAATATAGTGTTAATTTTAAACGATCTAATTAGACATATAATTGTGAAATAATTTAGATGATTTTTTAAAGAATACTGACCATAAGAAAAGAAGCGTAAGAATGAAATGTGTATTTTTATAAATGCGTCCTATTTTAATATATTAAACCAGTAATAATATTTTAGCAAATAATTTCAAAAGTAAATTCACTACGTGCCACATATATAATGTTCTTTGAAATTAAATCGATATTTTCATTACCTTCATATTGATTTTAAAAAATTTTTCTAGATAAACCTCAAACCATTTAGTCATGATTGGATTTATAAAACGTGTTATAAAAAGTAAATTCCCTTGCGGTGTTGTATAACGTGTTAAAACATCTTTGTGGTCTTGTATATTTTAAGATAAGTAACCCACTACCAAATGAGCTACTCAGGTCATTTATTTAAGATATTACAGCTCATCATAATAGTTTTAGCCATTTTGGTAAGGGTAAGATAGCAAATTTGTTAAAAGATATTATAGAAATAGGATAACGTGTTCTAGACATTAATATTCTTTATCAGTGGGTTCAAGTTACTAAGGGATTAGAATCGGGGAGGGTATTTAAGATAAAGTGTATCAGCATCATCTTGGAGAAGAGGATGCGAAAACCAGAGTAATCACTCAAATGTGCAAAACCACCCCCAGTGCATTCAGCTGAATTTAGGAACTCGACCTATCTACCAAAGATATTTTGGGAGCCCGGCGTTTTTATACCACGTGAGCACCAGTGTAGGTTTAAAAATTAGTAATAACCGGCCGTGTAACACGTACGGGTAATAAGACGCGGTACTAAAAAAAACTGGGTTAGCTCAGATGATAAAGCAATGGGACGTTAAGACCAGCTTACATGTTTTTTTTAAAATTGATTTACCCATTTTTCCAAAAACAAATCTCAAAATTATAAGAACAATTTCGTACAAACTGTTGTACATCAAAGTAATCTATTCTGTGTATTTTTACATATTTCGAGACATAGTTACAGCACCTAAATTTAATCACGCGAAGTTTATGAAAAAAATAAAATAATCACATAACTAAGGTTGAATTGAGCGTAAGGTAAGGCCCATATTTTTACAGTTTTTATGACAAAAAACTTTGTCTGGCCCAAATAAATAAATATTGCTACAGTATTTATTCTGAAAATTGAAAAATGACACCTGGACACGGGAATCGAACCCGGGACCTCTATTCCCTACTAATAAGCATAAATAATAGCTCTGGCTATTAATTCTTAATACAGTATTTATGTTTAGTTTAATTTTCTACACATGGTAAATCCAAGAGTTCATGGATATGTCATTATTATAGTGGCATTTTACCATATACCTTTTTAAATTAAAAGGTAAATTTCTGGTAAATTTCCTCGATCACCATGACATAAATTCAAGAACTGTTGAGGTTAAAATGTGTGAAACATTAAAATAAATGTTTATACAGAAGCAACATTTTAATTTTTTGATAAAAAAAATTATTTTGATATAAAAAATAAAGAAATGGGCTTTAATTCACGTTGTCTTCCACCTCATTTTAATTTTTGAAATAACAATTCTTTGGCCATATTATGATTGAGTTGCTACGCACAAATGGTGGGAAACTCACCTGAACGGAATCGATGCCAGAATCGTGCTGTACACTAAGATCGAAAAACCCATTGGCTCCTTCATCGGCACCAGGGAAAACAAAACTTTGACCGTCGGCTTCACCACGGGGCGAATCTTGGCTTGGCCACACCTGCACATCAACAACCGAAGCAACCAAATTGTTGTTACATTAGCCAAAAAATTATCTCTTCACAGTGATCCCAACCCCAACCGGATGAAATGAGGAAACAAATTGGCCGTGTGAGTTTTTGGTATTTTATCCCACCAAATAAATAGGACTGACGTTACATTTAAATTGTCCTTTTCACCTTTTCGCCATTTGATTAATCCGTAAATAATTTTATTAGATGTTTTAATATGAAATGTCTTTTAAAAATGTATTTTTAGCCAAAGTTGAATATTGTGAGAATCATACAAATAAAATTTCCATAATTAAAGTGGAATGGAAGCCAGCTTATTACTAATGTGTTTATAAAATAATATTTGGTCTACATAGCATCCCATCTATTTGAGACTCAAAGTAAACAAATGAGCATTGGAAGGAAAGGCTTTTTAGACTCGCTCACAAGTCCAGCACAATAATTGCTTTAAAATTAAATTATCATTTTTAATTGTGTTTTTATTTTAAATTAATATATGAGATTATTAAAAGAAAAGGTTGACTTATTTTTACAATGCCATTAAATAAATTATTGGTTCAAAATATTATAAATATTAGTTTAATAATTGGTAAGAATAGGGGAGTAAATCAAATGAATGAAGCAGCCTAATTCTACTATTATCAATTTACAACATATTGTCCTTATGTTATGAGCAACATCAGCAAAAGATTTTAATATTTTAAAATTTGAGTTTGAAATGAGGTGGAAATGTTAGTTATTAACTATTAATACTACGCTTATGTATTTTCGACTCATATTTTAGGGCAGTTAGTGCTATTAAAAAGAAACGTGAGAATTTGATGACAGATCTACTTAGTGTAAGCGTGTGATTATTTATTTTGAGGCTCAAACAAGATAGCATAAAAATAAAAAGTGCACTCTAAATACTATAAAACAAATTAAATATTTGTAACTGTGCAAGTTATTTAATTAAGGCCTTATGACATAGGAGAGATTAGTCACCCAGACCTTTTTTGAAAGTTTGTCTAGGTTCAAATCTAATTCATGTTAAAGGGTTTCACATTATAAGCGTGATTCCAGCTTTTAGAGCAGTGGCGGATCCAGAGAAGAGCTTGGGGGTAGCCCATCATCAAGGTCTATTTGACTTTTTTTATTCCATTAAAAAATATGAACAAAAAATGTGATTTTAAAACTGGACACATATCAATTTAGTCTCTATGCGCCACTGTTTTTAATGTACGGGATTTCAAGCAGAGAAAGAAAAAGATTTCATAGTTAGAAAGATCTTGACCAATTTATATTTTATTTTTTCAGAACCAATTAGGGATGTCCGACTTGACTAACTATGACGGATTAAGGATGAGGATGATCAAATTTGGAAGGAATGCACCAAATTTTCACGGAGAGACATAGTGGAAAGCCATTCAAGGGTAAACCACACTCAATACTCTCAGCCGGGGTTTGAACCCCTACCTCCTCATTCCCGAAAATCCCCATTTGACAAGCATAACTTTTATTCCACTTGTACACCGATGCGTGTTAAACACCATTCTCATGAGCATACTAATTTTCTGTAGCAATTATTTATACACGAGACTTTTAAATCGTACACCAGCATCAGTGAGAATGCAGGCTAAGACGTCAACCTCATCTGGTCTAGTGTTATGGTGAAGATAAAGTCGAGGTGCTTGAATCCACGCTGGGCTTATTTAAAGGTGTTCTTTCCTTCAAATAGTTTTCAACTCTCCCTCATGGCAAATTTGGATACATTTACTCTAAAATCATACCATCCAAAAGATGCGGATAGCCCAGACATTGGTAGTTGTATACGGTGAAAGAATATATTTAAAAAAATGTCGTTCAAGGCCTTCTCCTCCTTTAATTTTTTCATTGAAATAAATACTGGATCAGTCAATGCATTAGAGCAGGCATGTAAAACTGGCAGCACATGGGTAAAATGTGGCCCAACCCACGTTTCAGTATGGACCATGGACCTTATGATAATTCAAACTACAATGCGGCCCTATTTTTCTTATCAAGTTCGGAGAAGAAACCCGCTTCAGTGGCCGCATGATTTAAAGCGCTACTCTCACAATATACAGGACTGCTGAAGACGTGGAGGTAGAAGTTAGATCCCAGTCGAGTGTACTGAAGGTTGTTTTCCCTAAATTGTTTCCCACAATTCCTCCAAGCAAATACAGATACATTTCCTTTAAATACAACCTTCTTAATCCTTAACATATTAATGTAATTATTACATTTGAGAATGTTAAACTTTATTAATATATAATTGCATAAAAATTAAAAATAAGTCTTTAACAAAAGGTCAATTTTTTTTAAAAAGAATGTTCGATAGAGAAGGCAAAAATTTCTGGGAAAAAATAAAGAGTTATTTATATCTTAATTTTCTTATTTTAGTGAAAATCTCTAATGAGTGACTATTTTTATTAAAATTTTACCAATATTGCTTTCTTTTTTAAATGTACTGTCAGTGTTTTAAAAATTTAATGTGACCTAAAAGATCAAACGAGTTTGACATGCCTACGTTAGAGCCTATGACAGTATATTGAAATAAAACACAATTAAAATAATTATTAATATAAATATAATGATAATATAATAATAGCTATATAACTAAAATATTATATTTATAAATTTTGAAAATTCTGGATAGCGGAATTGAACCAGTATCCAGGTGTATTTTTTTCAAAATTTATGGATATGATATTATCTTACGTGGCTGTATCCGTACTAAATATCGTTTGGATCTCCCAAGCTAGGTCATATACAATCAATTTTTATTTTTATCACCGCTTCATACCACCTGTTGAGCCTACATAATAATTACTCTAATGGACTAGGGATGAGGAAGGAAGATTTTTTAGAGGTAATCTATCTCAATTTGCCTGGAAGGAGAGTGATAAACCATTTAGTAGAAAAAAACACACTCGGTAGACCCGACCGGGATTCTAACCCCGATCTCCCCGTCCTTAGCAGGCAATTTTAACATGATAGTGACGCCTTAGACCATACGGCCACTGAATCAAGTTACAATTAATTGTTCAAGCGTACGCCTTCACCATAAAATATTCTAATAATAATAAAATAATAATTCAAAGATAATAAAAAACTATTAAAATAATAAATGATAATATTACCTGTAACAAGGGCAGTGAGCAGGCAGGGTGGCCGGATGTGGTTCCGGTCTCCTCCTCGTCTCCTGATTCGTTACTGCTCGCCTTAGCAAGGTCGCCGTCAGCGATACCCGCTTCACACTTGCTGATCGAGTTGGTGCGACCAGGACGGACCGCGCTCCACAGTTTCCGGAGGCCGAGGTCTCGCAGCGGCATCTGAAGAAAGGACCAAAAACATCCTCTTTTTTTTACTTTCTCTCGACACCTCGGACAGAAATTATTGTGACCGTAAAAAAATATCCAACTCAAGATTTTGATAAATGTCGACGTTTCATGACCCCACGAAACCAAAATAATTGGTACGGTGTACCGCACAGACTTTCTCCCACTTTTATCTTAAAATATTACATTTACTAAAAACTCTAGGGATTTGTGAAACGAAACAATAGGTCTATACATTGTTATAGAAACACTATAACAAAGATCATAAATGAAATAATAAACTGTTACTTACTCTATGGCATTAGGAACTAGGAACATTGTTATAGAAAAAATGAGCAAAGAGAAAAAGATCTTTTTCAACCAAAGATCATAAGAATCAAATACATTTTCAGAATAAAATAAAAAATATATATATATGCTTATAACTCAGAAACCATTGATTTTATAAAAATATATTTAAAATAAAAGATTTTTATCTTTAATAGGACAACAACTTATAAACTATAAGCTATATCGTATCTGAAATAGTTGTGGAGAAATTATGAAAATTGGGAAATTTCCCTGATTTCCCTCAAAGTCATTTTCACGAGAAAATGAGAATTATCTTCTTGTTTATAATAATAAATAAACAGTGTCTAGATATGAAAATTAATCAAAATCGTTAGAGCGAATATAGAGAAAATTGATTGTTTTTATTTGGCCCTTCAGTAAACTACCCTTAAATTTAGGGTTAGATAGATAATTCAAAATAAATCCTCCGTGGGACCTTATGAAAAGCCCAGTTATTAAGTTTTAGCCCAATTTGTAAAATAGTTTTTGCTCTATCCTGAGGTACAGACAGACAGACAGACAGACAGACAAACAGCATCGCAAAAATAAATGTTTTCGTTTCAAAAGGTCATGAAACATCAAAATCTCGAGTTAGATTATTTTTACGATCACAATACTTTCTCTACGAGGTGTCGAGATAGAGTAAAAGTGGTTTTCGCAATGCTGTCTTTCTGTCTGTCCTTCTGTCTGTACCTCGGGTTAGAGCCGAAACTATTTTACTGATTGGGCTAAAACCTGGTATTTAGGGTTTTCATAAGATCCCGACGAGGGATTTTTGGAATTAGATATCCAACCCTAAATTTAAGGGTAGTTTACTGAAGGACAAAAAGAGAATAAATCGATCATCTAGAAACTCTGTCTAAGGATTGTGATAAAATTATATATCCAAACACTATTTATCATTATCAACATCAGCAATCGAGTCAACTGGGAGAGTAGTGCCTTAGACCATGCGGCCACCGAAGCGGGTAACTTCGTATTTAAAATGTGACCTTAGCATACTCCTATATAAAATATTATGCTGTTCGCTCTAATGTGCTGGTTACACGATGAACTAAATTATCAAGGACATTTTATGATAATTAGTCATGTATTTCAAAAAATAATAATAAGGAATGGATTTCAAAGATAGCTTGATCTTATAGGCTCCCACTATTTTTAATCTGTTTAGGTATCTTACAAACTATATTATAAAGAAAATACACCTTTATTTAAAGGTAATAGTAAAAAAATTATTTAATAAATAAATAGTAAAGCTTGTGCTATTTTTGATATCTTAACACAGCATCTAGGACTATATCATTTATATAATATGGCTACATATATTAAGCTT
Source organism: Timema bartmani (assembly GCA_902151455.1). Lineage (NCBI taxonomy): Eukaryota > Metazoa > Arthropoda > Insecta > Phasmatodea > Timematidae > Timema > Timema bartmani. Next base: position 37,258 of record CABFWB010000411.1, on the reverse strand, counting down.
GGTCCTTTGAATAAATACTTCCCAGGGTTCAAGGCTCAAATCCCTGTTTTGAAAATGTTTATTTGAACATATCATAGTCGATTAAAAGTTGTTTTTTTTTCAAATAAATTATCATAAAATGTTATTCGAAAAATAAAGTTCCATTAATTTGATTTGCCCTTTAACCAGAGATCAGCTCTTAGGTTTCAAATAAAAGGTGTGGATTTTCCCAACAAAATGATGGCCTGGGTTTGTAGTCGTGAAGCCCTATAACACAGTACTAAGGTTTTATAACAACACGTAACGCGAGGTCAACATAATAAACTAAGTGATGGTAAACATAGTATATTGAAAACACACTTGAAAATACTGTGGAAATATCAAACCTATATACCGTGGGGGTAAATGCGCATTTGCGATCCTTGCTTGCGTTTAATCACTGTTCAATGGAGTTACACTGTTTATAGATGCTGCGAAAAAAATGTTTTTAAAATTAGTAGCTTTCGAAAATAATAAAAATGCTACTTTATGATAAGAACTAAATTTTTTTTTTAAGTTTCATAATAATATTATTTTCTTTTGTCTACACACTTCAGTGTCAGAACAGTCTGAGACGTCACTCTCGTGTTTAGACTCTCCTACTGATGACCGAAGATCGGGGTTCGTCCGAATCTCGGTCGAGTCTACTGAGAGTGTGGTTTTCCCCTAATGTTTCTCACTCTCCTTTGTGTGTTTAGAAAGTACCACGAGAGGAAAAAAAGAAGGAAAGGGAATTAAACTAGAGCGGAAGACTTCGCCTACGCTGGCCCTAAAGCTATTGACCTCTTCGATGTTCTTAATTACACGCCGGTCACATATAAGCCTCTCTTGCAGAACAGAGGCTTGAGAACAAACCACCCTGGAGGGGAGAAATCAATTAAACAAACACGTCCCATCCACGTGACTTGGTCTGACAATTAACCTTCCATTCTCCCACTTCTACCTGGACCCTTCAGCCAATTCGATCTAAATTCTTTACATCTCTCATCTATAAAACCTTTTAGGGAATATAAACAGTCAATGTAGGGTACTCAACATTGAGAAAAGTTACTTATCTGGACCTTGATAAACCTTTTAGTGAATACAGTCAGTGTAGGGCACTCAACATTGAGAAAAGTTACTTATTTGGACCTTGATAAACCTTTTAGGGAATATAAACAGTCAATGTAGGGTACTCAACATTGAGAAAAGTTACTTATTTGGACCTTGATAAACCTTTTAGAGAATATAAACAGTTAGTGTAGGTCACTCAACATTGAGAAAAGTTACTTATTCGGACCTTGATAAACCTTTTAGGGAATATAAACAGTCAATGTAGGCTACTTAACATTGAGAAAAGTTACTTATTTGGACCTTGATAAACCTTTTAGGGAATATAAACAGTCAATGTAGGGCACTCAACATTGAGAAAAGTTACTTATTTGGACCTTGATAAACCTTTTAGGGAATATAAACAGTCAGTGTAGGGCATCTCAACATTGAGAAAAGTTACTTATTTGGACCTTGATAAACCTTTTAGGGAATATAAACAGTCAATGTAGGGTACTCAACGAAACATGGACATACGGAAACTTCCCGCTGAGTGTAGATCCAACAAATAGGCGTGGATGGCGTCACAGATCATGGAGGAATGGTTAACGGCATTTAATAGCGGAATGAAAAAGTAAAACCTGCATGTTTTCTGGTTTTTGGATAACGCAACATTCCATCCCCACGTTGAACTCTCCAACGTGCGACTTACTTGATTCTCTCCAAACACCACAAGTCTTTCTCAACCGTTTCGGTTCTAGATGCGGTTATTTGGATAAGTCAAGCTGTAAAGAAGGTGTTGCCAAAACTGTGACAAAGTGTTTTGAAAAAGCATGATTTTCTATGAGTGAAATTACTGCTAGTGTAGAAAATGAGAATAACCAGCAGGACTTACAAAACTGCATGAACGAAGCTGATTTCAATAACTGAAATGCTGAAGACTACGTCAACAGAGACAATAACGTGCAAATTGAACCAAACACAATGGATATTGATGCCTTAGTTGAGAATTTTAAGGAAAGTTGGAAAGTAGAAGATTAGGAAGAAGAATAAGAGGGAAATGACATTGTGTTGGAAGAAGAAAAGTGTAGCGTGATGTCTTTTCAAGATGCCGTCAAAAGTTTAAAGGAACTGCAGCAATCTTCCCTACAATTGAATGATTTTGATATACCTAGTGTGATATCTCAGGCTAAAGTGTTTGTGCAAAGTCATGCAGCCAAGAGAGTAAATTGTGTGTAGAAAACCCTGCTTGACTACTGGGAAAAAATAAAGAGAGAGTTAGTAATGTTTTTCTGTTCAGTGTAATGTTCATTTAAGGTGTGAATAATGAGTACTGTGTAATAATGAGTACGGTATTTTATGTTATGATTTTTATCCCAATTACGTGAATGTCCCTGGTATAATTTCTATAGTACACCTTCATTTAACGGAAACCTGACTTTAGCGGAAGAATATCTTGGACCCTTGCGATTCCGTTTAAGGCAGGTTTCACTGAATAATGAATTTTTGCATTCCCGCTAAATAGCTATGATAACAATATTGGGAGTTTTATTAAACGTACATCTACCATGATGATTAGGTTTTTAAACAATTAAATATTTAAATAGAGATTTAAAGTAAAAAATGTATTTAAGTTACTTCTCCTGTTGAGTATGTTCACCTCAAGTAGTCAATTTAAATTTCTGAGTATAATTAGTGAATAGGATTGCCGCCATAAATATCATTTCAAAAGCTTCTAGTCTCTATATCTACTTCCATATACGTATATAAGGGCCTGATTGAGGAGGGGAGGAAGATAAGAGGTGGGTTGGCATCCATGGCCCCGGATCTCACGATTGAAGATTCCCCTAGAAATGTACGCACCTGTTTGTTACATTTTATTTAAAATGTTAGAAATTATAGTTTTTATAAAATAGTTCTTTGAAAGTTCAACAGAGATAGTATATGATCTCTTTAATTCTAACGAGCATATCTGCTCTGCCTTATGACCAAGAAGTTAAAACTGGAACCAGGATGTATTTATTTTCTAAGAGGGCTAAAAAAAAAGTTCCAATGAGCGCCTAGTAGAAATCACAAAGTAATCCAGATTCTTCAGGAGATTAGTGTCACATTGTTTATTATTTTCCCTTTCTACAATTTAGGCTGAAAACTTAAGGTGGGAGCGTAAAGAGCGCGAGGAAAAGGCAGTGTTTTTGCAGTTTTTCTATAATTTTTTTTTTTGCTAAACTAAGTATAGTAATTCTATAACAAAAACACAGAGTTTAAATTTCTTCAAATAGTGATATCAATAGTTATTTAATATTTGTCAAGGATGTCCTGGAATTTAATGAAACTTTTTGTTTCTCTCTCCTTGCTTAGGACATATATTCAAGAGCTGTTGATATCACCATGGGAACAGAATTTAAACTTTGTTTATACTGAAGTGGTATTTTATTTATTTTGGTAAAAAAAAGTCTATAAAAATTACAAAAACACTCCCTTTCTCTGGCGTTCCCTACTCTCACACCTTAAGAAGGTGTATTTAGCGTTGAGTGACAGCAAACATGTCTAAGCTTTGAGAAATGAGAACTACACAAATAGTACAAGCAGGCTAAGATAAATACCAAGAAACCAGTAAACCCTTGCGAAACTTTCGCAAATTCAACCTTCCCCTCCCCCCCTCAAAAAAAAAATTTAGTCTTTTGTTGTATTGTTGAAATTAAATACTCAGCGAAGTGTATACACAAAATAGCAAAGAGAGTTTATTAATGTGAATGTATTTACAAATTACAATACCTCTTTGTATACAATAATTGATGTCAGAATGCAATCATTTTAAATTTATATTTTTCTTTAAACTTAAATTTTAAACAAACAATGTGTTTTAACGTAAACTGAATATGCTACGTCAGAAGTCGGTAAAAAATCCTATCCACTGATACCTTATTCATCGCTGTAGGCTTTGAATTAGCTAATAAAAAGGGATGTTGACAACAGAAATAATTTATAGGATTAATTTAAAGATATTACTCCTAATAGTTCAAACTGTTTATATGATTATTGACAGGTCAAGTTACACTGAAAGTAAAAAAAAAAGGCAAAGTTTCACAAATCGTAGATCTTTAATACACATTATTTAAAAAAGGTCGTGGGACCCTACAGTTGGCAAATGGCCCCCGACCCCCGAATTCTTTTATTTGACACTGACGTCTATTCATATGTTCAGAAATAATATTGTTAATCTTAATAAATAGTAAGCCTATCAATGCCAATATAGTAATAACTAATAGGCCCTAAAGATACATTTCTTCCTTGTTAGTAGCAAATTTATTTATCTCTCTCTCTCTCTCTCTCTATATATATATATATATGTATATAAATTATTGTTCAAGTATATATATATATATATATATATATATATATATTTATTTATCTACTTGAGCAATAATTTATGTATTTTGGCCCAAAAAATTTGTCTATAAAACTGCAAAAAAAAAAAAATGCCCTTAGCTTGCCTTTCCTCTATTACCACCACTATATATTTAGCTTCCCCCACTTAAGATTAATACCATACGTCAGAACGAAAGGAGATGAACACATCTTGTGGAATATTAATATATAGTAACTTTTGTACTGGACGGTAAAAAGTTACTATATTACATATGAGTAACGACTTCCCCCCAAACAAATGTGCATACAATTCCTCTCAATTCTAAATTATCTTTACATGACTTTACGTATGAATATCTTTAAATTGTTTTAGTAAATTTTTACAACTCCCAGCAAAAAAAAAAATCCTTCCTATCCCAATAGGATTTTAACTCAGTACGGGAATGCTCGTTTATAAATCGAAATACCGGCTCTTAAAATACAGGCCAGATGCCAAATTTGATTTATGAGTTGTTATTTCATTCTTTCCCTAGGTAGACTCTTGTTTCGCTTTCTTCAAGTTTACTCTCCTTGCTAAGTACGCCCTGCCCTACATCAAATAGTAAATATTGTTCACTAATTGAGGGAATATACTAAATATCACAAATTTAAAATATTCTCGTATTTTATTAATGTTTCTAAAACATATTTGTTCAAAATTTCGATAAATTATTATTATTATTATTATTATATCTAGTACCACGTCTTACTACCCACGCTTACATACTAATTACAATAATGGATTTAGGGTTCAGTAGGTTATATTTAGAGGAAGTGTATAAGTATTTGCGTGGAGGGAGAGTGAAAAAAACATTTTGGGAGGAAAAAAAAACACGTCGATACTGCCGACTGAGATTCGAACCCCAATCTCTCCTTCGACAGTCTAGTCTACTGGGAGAGTAGCGCGTTAGACCACGCAGCCACCGAAACTATCAAAACTAGCAGAGTCAATAAGTGCGCCCACAAAGAGAGATACAATCGGACATATGTGTCTACAGTTGTGAAATGATTATAAAGAGCTTGTTAAATTGAAAGTGTGTGTGTCGTTCTCGTTTGGTATGTTGATTTTTTTTTCACTACACAACTAAAATGATTAGTAAAAAAAAATATAACGTGACAATAATCTGAAAGATCTGTTTAGACACTAGATTTTATTTTAGGCACCTCTTCGGGCTATACTCTTATGTACTAACTACTCTAATTGTTTTAGGAATTAGGAAGGTTATATTTATAGGAGGTGTACCTGTATTTGTGTGTGTGAGAGAAAGAGAGTGAAAAAACATATTGGGTAAACCACCCTTAAAACGACCCGACCAAGATTCTAACCTCGATCTCCCCGTCATCATCGACAGTCTAGTCTAATGTGAGAGTAGAGCGTTAGACCATGTGGCCTCCGAAGCGGGTCACAAGAAATATAATTATGTTGATAATAAGCTGTTTTAAGTTTTCGTTTCAAAGCACTATTGATCAACATAAACTTGTGCTAACGTGATGATTATGGGGCTATTCAAACAGATTTCGCGCTAAATTTTCAACAAATGTGTGAATCAAGCTTCATACTCCCGACAGGCAAGATACTTATTTCTAGCAGGTCCGATGTAGGAAAATATTTGAAGCTGTGTTTTGTGTGTGTGTCTGAACCATCAAGGATACATCGGAGTGATCGGTGTCTGTCTGTCAGATCATCATAGGAACACAATAAGTGTAACAATTTTATATCTCAACGAAATGCGATACAGATGAGATGAATATCAGCTGCACACCTACCTAATTATAGTTGATGACTGGCGAAGACTAAGTTTGTCCTGAGGGCAGCAGTACGGTAGAATGTTCTGTACATGACCTGACATCTGGTGGATGCTATTGACAGCTATTATTGGCACTTCTCTCATTCTATGCATCACACACACATACCAACATACACACACACTCTGGTAGTCTGCATGAACTTCGTAAGCATTGTTTGCTTTGAGCTTTATCAGTTTTCAAACGACGTGTGTACATATAAAATGTACAGCAAATGGATGATAATAGATAAGCATAATTCATGTTCATAGGGTGGTGGGTGCCATCACGAAAACATTAGAACTTTTACGATGGGATTTAAGGGACTAAGAGTTAAAGTCGGTATTTTTGCTGTTTTTAAAACTAACCCCCTTTTTTTTTAATCAAAATATTGCTTCAGTAAACACATTTAGTTTAGTTTTATATTCATTCCTCTCAATAGTTTATGAATATCTATCAATAATATATTGACATTTGAAAAAACCTTTTTTTAAATGGAGAGAAAAAATTCCTGGTCAAATTCAGTGATGACCATGGCAAATATTCAAAAACTGTTGAAATTTCTATATGTAGAAAATGAAACTAAATATGTTCACTGGAGAAATATTTCATTTTGGCTAAAAAAAGGTGTTTGTTATAAAAACTGTAATATTATGGACCTTAACTTGCTTTCCCTTCCAAACCACTTTAATAGGGTTACTACTTTGTGTGGAGGTTGAGACCCAAGGGAATAGAGATGGTTTTCCCCTTGTGTTCGTATCGGCATCCGATACCTTAGCTCAGTTGGTAGTGTGTTTATCTACTGAGCTAAGGGTCTCAGGTTCTATTCCTGTAATGACAAAAAAAATTATCATTTGTGAAATATGGGTTTCATCTTTCAAAGTGATGAATTAATGGCAAGGTATGGGTGTTGTGTCTGTTCTAAATTTAAGATCGTTTACAAGTCATGTGCTGATATAATCAGTCGGTTCAGAAAGTGCACGCTAAATATATAAAATTAAAAAAAGCAGATTCTTCTCCTATCAGTCACCTCATCCCTCCAGATGAATGTCTGTTCACCGTAGGAATTGTTTTCTGAAAGGCCTTTTTCCCTACCAGAAATCTATTATATAGTAGGATATTGGTAGGAAAAAAGAGCTTTCGGAGAGTAATTCCTACCGTGAATGGAGTTTATAACCCCCGTGACCATACCCTCTGAACGGAGTCACTTGTACAAGGACACGCAGGGAGCGATGGTCCACCAACCTCTGCTGGCCGAGGAACCCGTAACTACCGAGTATCTTCAACATACTACCCCCACCCCCGGCCTTTTCCTAGTCCTCGCCGGGAAGAGTTGAGCCCTCCATAGTGACACCAGTGTCATGAAGGTCAGAAACTCAACCTTATGTATAGCTTCAGCTTCCCGAAGCGGGACTTCTTGGAGTTGTCCGGACCAGCTATCCCCAGCCGAGACTGAGTACGTACTATAAACTGCTTAGTACGTGGTGCAGGGTTGCCAGATTAAAATTTTGATTCAAAGCCAAGCAATACTAGAAAAATGTAGAAAAAAAAATGCCAAACAAGACCCAAGCCTATATGATTATGAATCACAATACAAATACTTTGGAAATTGGAAGTTCAAGTCAACAGTCAATCAAAATGTATACTTTAGACTGCGTGGATCCTAATTTATGGCCACACATTATTCATAACAAATTGGAAAAGACAGCACAAACAAATTTCAATATCCAACTAACACTCAAGAAAGGAGTATTTGAAAAATTAAACATACATTATTACATTATGTTAATTTAAACTGAACATTGATGATAATTATATAAACTTATGTGTAGGCTAAGCTTTTATTATATTTAGTTAATATATTGTACAATTATTTCATTAAAACATATTTCTTAAGTAGGTAAAAATATTAGACAGCTAGCTAACACTATATAATATTTACTAGTAGTGTAATCTGGTGTCCGGGTTTAAGATTCTATATATTTTTTTTACGTCAATTTTAAAAGGATGGAGGCATGTAGACGTTGCTGTGTTGCCATTTTGGAGCAAATATAGCTTTTTTAAAAGAGGACGGATGGTATGTAATTTTCGTGCAGTTATTTTAAAAGGGCCAGAAAAAGACCAAACAAGCCAAATCAATTCTCCGGTGCCAACTAAAGTGAGTAAAGGCCAGATTACAAGAATTTGGCATCAAAAATGCCAATCTTGCAACCTTAGTATGGTGGTGGTGGGGGGGGGGGGGA